>JZKD02S1720909.1:0-28824 GCA_000966675.3 Picea glauca
TAATAAACAAGGAATAACCTTAGGAAAAATAAATCTTAGGAGTGTGTGAAGTAACTCCAACACTAGCCTCACACACTAGGGGGCATCCATTATAGCCCTAAAATGCCCTATTCATGCATATATGGCCTTGGCCCTCTTACTTGCATATTTTTCCAAAGCAATGTTGAGGAGATCTTCTTAAAAAACCATTTTTTAGAGCATGTACATGCCCTGCACCACTACAAACCACATACATACACTTGTTTCATGCTATATGGCTCACGTACATACGATTATTGCATGCTAAACAACTCATGTATGCTTGAAAAAGTTACAAAAATTAAAAAGTTGTAAGGAATTCATTAAAATTCACGAGCTATTGAAGGTTTCCCAACCAATTCACCTGCTATGGCCCGTCACCCAGCCAAATAACAATCCTTTGTTTCATATAAGAGGAGGTGTTTGGGTCTCATTTCAGATCCAAGCATAAGAAAAATGAAACTCTGCCCAATTTCACTTCCCTTCCTTGCCCAAGCTTTTGCTACCTTTTGTGAGATACTTCCTCAACATTCCCTCATCAACCCTTTCTTCTTCCATTCAATACATTCCCTTCCTTTGAGGTGATCAGAATATTGAGAGAAGAGGCCTATTTAAGGTGCACTTGGAGCATTGTAAAGAGGATCCTGGACCAGGTTCATGGAACGGTGGCTGACATGGATTGTATGCTTTAGTCTTTGTTTGATGAATAAAAGAATCTCTTTTCCCTGTCCCAAATGATGATATTTGTCTATTTTCTTTTATTTATACATAGAATTTGATATCTAACCCTAACTCATGAATAGAAATAACATTCTTGTAGTCCTTGTTTTCCTAGTTTTTGATGTAGGTCGGCCTTGGGAAGAGACTTGCAGTCTTTGGAACTATAAAACTTGAGGAGATCATCACCAAACATGGGATAAAAGGTACAGTTACCGATATTATCTCTTATTTCTTTCTTTTCATTTGTTTTGGTATGTTTTGGGTAGAGTAGAAACTAGATTTAATTTTAGACGGTCATTCACTCTGTCTATATCTTAAACCCCGGTATAGTTAAAGGGGGGATTTTCCTACTAGCACCTAGGAAAATATTTGAGGAAATGTTGGAAATGTGGTAAAGATGGGAATTACAAGAAATCTTGTAGGTCTAAGAAAGTTGATAAAGTAAAGGGATCTAATGATTCATCTTCAACAAAAGGGAAAACCTCCATAAAAGAAGGAGGTGATGTTTACCTGGAATCTATAGGTACACATGGATATTGTGATCTATGGTTGATCGACTCATGTCCATCATTTCATATGACTCCTCACAAGGATTGGTTTAGTGAATATGAAAATTATGGTAGTGGTGATGTATTCCTAGGAGATGACTTGACAACCAAAATCATGGGACATGGAAGGGTTAAGATATTATTGAAAGATGGAATGATTAGAACTCTCCCTGAGTTCTACACATTCCATATCTAGATAGGAGACTAATATTTGTAAGTAAATTGGATTATACAGGTGTGGATACTTTATTGGGAAAGGGAACTTGCAATATGGTGAGAGGAGCAATGGTTGATGCTGGGATTTCAATTTGGAACTCTATAAAATTTTTTGGGAATCACTTATACTAGTGGGTAACAATTCTATTGTTCATGAGTATAGAAATAAATAATAAAAAATCCATCCTATCCCTGGAAAGAATACCATGCTATGGCATCAAAGACTGAGACGTATTGGAGAAATGACCTCTGAACACNGTTTCATGGGAAAGAAAACTAGTTCCAAGGGAAAGGAACATACCTATTCTCAATGCAAGGAAACACATGCAGGATATGGATACTCAGGGGAAATTTTCCTCTAGGGATACAAGTCATAAGTCTCAAAAGAAAAGAATGCAAGGCTAGTAACTAATGAAAATGCATAAGCAAGAGGTTGAATAACAACAAGTTGAAACTGACATTAAGCTCAGAAGCACAAGTATCAGAATGCAATGTAGTATCACAACTTAACACATAAATGAGTGATACAAAAATGCTTAGATGTTAATTATTTCTTAAATACACATAAACATCCAACTTGATTCGAAATATATGACTGCTTTGACTATTTGTAAATAATATGAATTCACTTACTTATCTAAACTCATTTAACTAATGAACAACTCCCAAGAAACTGAGTAAATATAAAAACAAGAATAAATCACATTACATAAGTGTTTTAACGAAGTTCACCCATTTTGGGCTACATCTTTGGGTCAGCTTCCAATCAATAGATTTCTTTATTAATGCTCAAATGCTTGTGTTTTTAAAATGACCTTTTTCTCAATTGCTCAAACATAGAAGTAGAGTACACCATTGAATTCCTCTCAAAATTATGAGAAAAATGAGTATAAACACCCTATACTTTCCTCAAGGAACCCTTTGACATGCTATACGATACAAAATCAAAATTTTGATACCTCTTCGGCATGAATTTCGATGCACCTTGGCATGCACTTATATGTTTTGTACTATGTACCCTACCTCATTCTGGGAACTAGCTTAAATAGGGTGCGTACCCCCAACCACCATCGATAATATTAGCAACAACTAAAATGTATTTTGGGTGCTTGATTATAACAATTGACCCTTGTGGCGTATTGGTAAGAGCTTGTTGTTAAACTGTCAGTATGTGTGGGAGGCAGTCGCAGGTTCAAACCCATGGACCTCTCCTCATTTAGCACTTTGTTAATAGTTGAAACTTCATATATTTTGAATTGACCTCATACTTTGGTTATAACATTAATATACAACAATTATTAGATCGGGGGCTATGCCCTGGATCCTATTTTTCTGCCAACCAAACATTTAACAAACTCAAATGACTTTAATGCCATATACGGTTAAGAAACATATTGATGGTATAGTGGTGAGTCCATTGGATTGTCAAATGGGAGACCCAGGTTCAATCCTCTGGGATTGCAACAACTTTTATTTGACCTTAACCATACTCGACTAATGGGATAATACCACATGGTAGTCCCTCACCGATCCACTTGTACGATCATGCCACGTCACTGTATGACCAATTTATTGTTATGCCATTGTACCTTCCATGTCATTGTATATTAGGCCACGTCAAAACCATATGACTTATATGTATTCCACGTGTCACCCTTCCAGTGGTGCCATGTGGCACTCCACTTTTGCCAATTTTTCCCTATTTCATCAAAACTTTGAAAGGTCATAACTTTCTCATATGACCACCATTCGAGGTGATTCATGAACCATTGGAAATATCTCTTCAAGCTACACACAATGAAGTTTTTTTCAATATAATTTGAGATGATAAAATTTTAATCATTCTTAGATCCACCTAGATCATTCCTTCACATTAGAAGCCTTTTAGGCCACCAGAAGTATTTATTACTCAACAACTAAGTGAGAGTAAATCTCCCTCACCTTCCTAATATTGATCCATCTTTATTTTCTTGGTTTTACCCCTTTAAGACCAACTCAAAGATATTCCACATCACCCCGTTGTGAAGTCTTGATCCTTCTATAAAGGATAACATCTTCTTATAGTTCATCTAAGTACTCTGGAGCAAAATCATCAACTTTCGGAATATGACCACCTTTATCTTTATCCATTATCATAGGAGGATAATAAATATTCAAATTCTCAACATTCACCATTGAATATATTTGCATATAGGATGGCAGATCTAAACAAAATGCATTTGTACCAATCTTCTCTAGTATCTTGAATGGACCACAATAGATTGGTTTTGATATTTTTACATTCACCCTTCATTATGTCCTTGTTGATATGTAACCATACTTGATAACCAACTTGAAACTAATGATCAGCCCGATACTTGTCATGTCTTTCCTTGTACTTGGATTGTCTTTTCTCCAATTGTTCCTATACTACTTGATGTACATGTTGGATTCTCTGAATGAACTTCTTATCTTTATTGGTATCATTTTTCTTATCCTCTTTTCCTACTTCTCCAAACGAAAAATCCATAGGTGATTTAGGAAAGTATCCCAAACGTACTTCAAAAGGAGTTCTATGAGTAGAAGAATGCATGGCATGATTATAGGCATGTTGTACATAGTGCAATTGTTCATCCCATAGCTTAGAATGTTTAATGCAGTATCCTCATAACAAATATACCACTGTCCTATTGTTATAAGATAAATTGGTAGGTATAGACACCAATTGATCTCCCTAGATCCACCTAGATCTAGAACAAAACACACCAGAACATGATGCTTTCCTTAAGTTTTAAATATTGAATTTACTAACTAAAGAGGGATAGGTGACATACTGTTTAAACATCGCTTCCTCTCATTATCACCATCCTAGCTCTATTCCAACACTCATACAATGATGATCCTACAAAAGAACGCAACCAACCAAAGTGATAGTAATAGCATAAACTCAATATAAACATATGTATGTGATCAAGGAACCATACAATAAAACACAACAATCTTTATAGGAAAGAATCATATTACTTTATCATATTAAATGTGAAAGAGAGATTACAACCATGGCCTTGATGTCATAAGGTCACTTCCAACTTTCCTTCATTCCCCACACACTTCCACTCCAAGAATTATGAGAGCATAGATCTGATAATATTCACAATCTATCTTGACAAAGGCAAAACTCAAAGACACTCCAACCAAGCTAATAAGTCCAAGCCAAATCCAACTTAGCCCTTCTCCATGAGAGATCCTCTCCTTTTATAAGATGAAGAGGATAAGGTGATGAGGTTAGGATGATCCCACTAAATCATGAAAGTGAGTAAGATCCAAACCATTCGGATGCCACCTCACCATGGAAGTTTCTCCTTCTAGAAGATTTGAGAAAATGCTCATTTTTCCACGTGTAAGCATTCTCACACCCTGCCCATACAGTAGACTGCAAACTCCTCATCACCTATCTATGATGCATCCTATGAGAATCAGGCATTCTCGCACCCTAGCTATAATGCAGCCTACAAACTTCCTTTTTTATACGGTTTTTACAAAGGAAAATGCAACTTCTTTTCTCAGGAAAAGTTCTTCTCTCTTCTTCCTTCAGGAACTCATGCCACTGACCCCTCTGAAGAATACAGATAGGTTTACATCATTAATGTTCATAGGGATGAAGAAAATAATGTGTAATAGAGAGCCCCCCAAAGTATGAAGTTATAACAGAGTGATAGCTGAAATACTTTGTCGAGTATGTGTAGGGAACAAGGAACAGTCGGTCGGAAACCTACTAACAAGCAAGAAAATACAGTACAATAATATATCATCACTGAGGTAGGCATTCCCATACTCAGAATACAAATGAATCAAAGTATAAATGTCGACATGTGAAGATCCATGTCAAGTAAGACAGGTCATGGCCACCAAACATACATTGTGGATCCATGCCAATATGACTCAAATCTGAACATAGCCACAAAAAATACATTATGGATCTATGTGTTAAAGACTCAAATTTGAACATAGCCACCAGACATACACTTTGGATCTATGCACCAATACAATCTAACTATACTCCAATGAAACCTGAATCTGACAGAAAAGATCCAGGGTCTTCATATCCACCACTCTATAGTATGAATCTAACCATGCGAATACATGTGCTAAAGCTGAACATGGTAGAAAACACTTGATTAGCGGTCAATGATGAGAACTGTTAACAAGTGAGAGGGAAATCACCATTCATGTCAATGACTCCCAAGGTACTCTAGTACAATCCAATGAATGTGAATTAATGATCTGAAGTCGAACACTCGACGGAATCTCTCGATCAGAGGTCAATAATGAAAACCCATTGTCGAAAGCGAGGAAACCTTCCATTGAGGCATGCAAGTTCCAAGGTACCAATTAGTTTCTAAGTCTAATTCCTAGATAATGAGTTGAAGTCGATAGGAAAAGAATCGTCACGGGAGGGCCTTAATGTATCCCACATCAATGAAATGAAACGGGTAACAAGATTTGAAGTAGATCAGAGTAACAAGTGATTCAGGAATGACTCATGAATGGCCGACACAATAGAAGGCTTAAGGATTGTAGAAATGGTTGATGCAATAGAATGATTTCCAGGTTGAACTTTTCTTTGAACATATTTATGACAAGACATCCTGGGAAATACTGACTCAACAACAGGGATCATAGACCAATTTGTAATCTTATAAGGAGTATGATCAAGAGACAAGTGGATTTTCCAACCTAGACACAAGGTGAGTGAAAGGGTTTCTGACGCAGACCCCCTGTCCCCTAGGCCGAGATCTGCATAGGATCTTTACTAAAACCATACCAAGGGTTAATCAAACCCTTTGTTTGAGCCAAAAAGGACTTTGGGTTTCGGGAGTTGGAGAGTCTCGATATATCCCCATAGCTCCTGACAAATGCCGAAATGTGAATTGTCAACGAGGGTTGACCGCTCCAACGCACACCACCTGTTGCCACTAAATTTGGCTTTTCGGAACTTGAGCGAATGACTCAACAATCATTCCTCTTGCCTTATGATTCCTCGAATTCTGAAATGTTGGAATGCCAAAATGAGCTCCACGTCCCATGGAATGTGTGATCAATGGCCTTTCAGGACTCCGCGTACTGGGAGTTCTCGATTCTCAATCCCAACTCACTTGCCGCACCAATTCCCGAATTCTGAAATAGCGACCCTTTTTGGGATTTCGTGTACCAGGGGTTTGAAACTCTCGATTCCAAAAATCACTTGTCTCCTCTACTTCCCAGAACCCGAAATGCCAAAATGTCAAGATTCCATTCCAAAGACACTTCTCATTTCGTGACTTCGGGGTTTTCAGTGCAAAGCGCCTCAGCTCCTTTTTATCAGGGGTTTCGAAATATCGAATTCTGATATGTCGAAATGCCGATGTTTCACACCAAAGGCATGTCACATTTCGTGACTTCAGGATTTTCAATGCTAAGGTCCCGATTCCTTGTCATCAATATTTCCAGTATCTCGAACCCTGAAATACCGAAATTTCACCCTTATCAATCCTTGTCATGATTCGGGTTTTAGATTGACCAAGGATTTTGGTCTGCACTCCGAACTTACAGATCCTGAATTCCCAAAATGATATGATGGCTCAGATAGACCATGATCAATGGTCCACATTGGTTCTTGATGACAGGGTGGCGGATTCGTCCAAATCCTAACCACCTTGCAGCTCCTCTAGATCCTACAGTCCTCGCAACTTCGCGAGTTCTCCATAGAGAATTTTGACCACCATATGCACTCTTCAATGACCCCTATCCAACGAATCAACATTCTCCCTCCTGAACTTAACTTATATAAGATGATTTCAGCCTCCGTCTCCCTTTGAGCACTCTAAAGGTTAAATCCCTCATGAACTTTCACCGTTAAAATCAAGCTTCCCAAAAGGATCCTTGCTTGCACTCCTTGTGGAAAACCTTCAAATAACCTTTTGTTATTTGAGTCTTTGACCCTGTGCACTCCTTGCAACAGTGGTCCTTCAACCTTCCTTCTGGATTTATAAAATCCAAGTCTTCAATTAGCTCGTGCACACCTTGCATAGCTCTGTGTTTCACCTACACTTTAGCTGGTATGACAACAACGGTATCTCCCCCGAGATTTTTGAGATAAAACTCAGACCCTCATCAATGCATAACTTGTGGACGTTTGCTACACTCCTTGACGAAATTCTCAGGAAGAGAAACAATTGAAACTTATTCTTCTCCTCTCTCATACTTCATACACTCAACATGAAATCATACACATAACATAGCATTGAAACAAATGCATACAGAGAAACAAAGCAACTATAAACATACCATTCAGCAAATGTAAACACTAAGCATCACAACACCATGAAAATTGAGTCAAAGCTTCATATATTAACTCAAGTGCTTCTGTACATGGGTTCTTCTCTACAACTCTTTGCTACAGATTTACTGCTTATGAAATCTGAACGATCATAAAAATTTCAATGATATAAGGGTGAGGGTGTCTATATCTGTTTTCCCTCCTACTCTCTAAACTGTCTAATCTATGAATTCAAATCTACCTACTTTCATTAATTACATATAAATGCTTTTACATTCTACAGATGAGAGAAGTTCTCAAGATCTGTTTACAACATCTAAGATATAAATGTAAGTACACTTCCCCCGGCTATGACATTAATATCTGCTTCATTAATTTTTCAAAACATTTCAAAAATGTGCGCTGGCTCTTTTCTAGCTGTCTTCTGCCTTTTACATTGCTTGTTTTGCTGGCTTCTTACAATGCTCCTACATCATACTCCGTCCCTTGAAAATTTTCATGAACTCCTATTCATGAGCTCTTACATGGTTTATCCATGCTTATGAATTTCTACTTCATCCTCCCAACTGGCATATTCAACTGGATGTCCCTTCCATTTGACCAAGTATTCAAAATACTCTTTTCTCTTGGTCTTTTTGCTAATCCTCTTGTCAATTATGCTTTCCCTCTATGGCTCTATAGCTACAGGCATTTGTTTTTTCCACTGAATTTTTTTCTGTTCCTCGTCTACTCCTACTTCTTCAGCTCTGTAAGGGTATAAATCTGCAACATCGAATATCGGTGAGATTCTGACCCCATTGAGTAATTCAATTTCATATGCGTTTTCTCCAAATTTCCTTATGACCTTGCACGGTCCAATCTTTTTCATCTTCAGTTTGTTATACATTCCCCTTGGGAACCTTTCCTTCCTTAGATGTGAAAGAATCATATTGAATTTCTCGCCTATGTTGATCTGCTCTCCACTTGTATTCTTGACTTGAACTCTGCAATCGCTCCTTAACTCGGTTGTGGAGCTCCTTCATTCCTTCTACAAAGTCCTCTGCACTAGCACTCTTGAATTCATTTTGTTCCAAATCATTCAATTCAGAAACTCCTCTTGGCTACATTCCATATACAATCTAGAATGGACTTTTCCCTGTGCTTCTATTGACTAAATCATTGTAAGAAAATTTCGCCTGTGGAAGAATGTGATCCCACTGACTGTGGTGTTCAGTCACTAATCTCCTCAACAAATCTCCCAAGCTCCTGTTCAGGACCTCTGTCTGTCCATTCATCTGAGGATGATATGCTGAACTAAAAGACAAACTTGTCCCCAACTTCTTCCATAAGGTTCTCCAGAAATACCTTATGAACTTGGTATCCCGATAAAAAATGATACTCTTTGGCAAGCCGTGAAGTCTGATGACTTCCTTGAAAAACAGGTTTGCAATATGAGTTGCGTCACTGGTTTTCTGGCATGGTATGAAATGTGCCATTTTTTAAAATCTGTCGACTACCACAAAGATCAAATCATATCCTCTTTGTGTCCTTGGTAGTCCCAATATGAAATCCATGCTCACTGCATCCCATGACCTTTCAGGTGTGGGAAATGGTTGGTCTAACCCTGTGTTCTGCCTTTTTCCTTTCGTGTGCTGGAAAATTTTGCATCTATCCATGAATTTCTTAACATCTGTCCTCATCCCTGGCCAAAAATATGAGCCATTCAACTTTGAAAATTTCTTGTCATGACTGAAATGTCCAGCTAATCCTCCACTGTGTTTTTCCTTCAACAGATTCTCTCTCATGGAGCATTTTGAAATACATAGTTGATTTCCCCTGAACAATAATCCATCCTAGATCATGTATTCATTCCATTGGATTATGTCCCTTAGAATTGGATTCTCATATGCCTCATATGCCTCTTTAAAATATAGTTCATCCCTGTACATTTATTTAAGGCTATCAAAACCTAAAGTCTTGACTCTGAATTCTTGCATAAGCAAACATTTCCTGCTCAAAGCATCAACAACTTTGTTAGCAGTTCCAGAAATATGCTTAATCACAAAAGTAAAATTCTACATGAATTCAACCCATTTAGCATGCTTTTGGTTCAACTTCTCCTGTCAAGTCACAAATTTTAAAGTGTGATTATTGTTGTACAAAACAAACTCCTTGGGAACCAAATAGTGTCTCCATTTCTTCAGCGCTTGTATGACTGCATAGAATTCCTTGTCATATGTGGAGTACTTAATCTTCGCTTCATTCAGTTTTTCACTGAAATATGCAACTGGCCTATCATCTTGGCTCAAAACTACTCCAATTTCAAATCCACTCGTGTCACAGCTAACCTGGAATGTCTTGCTAAAATCTGGCAAAACCAGAAATGATTGCTCTGTGATCTTCTTCTTCAACAGATTGAAACTCTTCTTCACTTCCTCCATTCGGTGAAAAGATTTATGTCTTTTCTTCACCATGTCCATCATCAATGTGCTAATTCCACTGAAGTTTCAGATGAATTTCCCGTAGAAGCTAACGAAACCATGGAAGCTTCGAACTTCAAACACGCTCTTCGGCGATGGCCAATCTTTAATCGCCTTTATCTTTTCCGAATCCATTTTTAATTCATTTGCAGAGATAACAAAACCCAAATAAATGAGTTTTGTTCTCATGAATGACGATTTCTTCATATTAAACAACAATTTATCTTGCTGTAATCTTCTCATTACTGCAACTAAATGCTTTAAGTGTTCTGCTTCTGTCTTGCTGAAAATTAATATATCATCAAGATATACAATGACAAATTTCCCTATGAAATCCTTCAGGACTTCATTCATCAACCTCATGAAAGTACTGGGTGCATTCATTAATCCAAATGGCATGACAAGCCATTCATACAACCCCTCATTCATCTTGAATGTTGTCTTCCATTCATCACCTTCTCTCATTCGAATTTGATGATATCCATTTTTCAAATCAATCTTTGAAAAAAATCTTGCTCCACTCAAGCAATCCATCAAGTCATCCATCCTTGGCAATGGAAATCTATATCTAATGGTAATCTTATTGATCTCCCTTGAGTTTGTACACATTCTCTAGCCTCCATCTTTCTTTGGGTTGAGCACTGTTGGAACAGCGCATGGAATCAAGATTTCTCGAATGAATCCTTTGTCCATTAAGTCCTGGACCTGTTTCTTAACTTCTTCATTTTCCTGTAGTGTCAACCGATATGCTGCTTTGTTCGGAAAACTGGCTCTAGGTATAAGATCGATATGATGGCTTATACTCCTGATAGGTGGCAATGAACAAGGTAGTTCATCCACTACTATATCAGCAAACTCTCCCAACAACTCCTGGATTTCTTCTGGTAAATCATCTATCCTCGTAATGGTCAAAAAAAATTTGGGCTTCCTGACCACAATAAATTGTGTGTCTTCCTTCTTATTAACCTCATTAAGAAGTTCCTTCCCACTCATGAGAAGTACAGTGTTGCTCATTTTTTTTTTCACCTCTTTATCCTTAATTAGCAGCAACATGTGAGTCCTACCATTTTTCTCCAGGGTGTATGTGTTATTTCTCCCATCATGAACTACGTTTTTGTCATATTGCCATGGTATACCCAACAATAGATGACAAGCATCCATGAGAATGACATCACATAATATTTCATCTTTATATCCTCCTATTTTAAATTCAACTAAACATTGTTTAGTGACATTTACCTGATGTCCTTTTTGTAGCCACGAAACTCTGTATGGGCTTGGATGTGCAACAGTATCCAGCTCCATCTTTTCTACCATCTCTGTAGATACGAGATTGTCTATGCTACCACTGTCCACTATGACCTTGCATACTCTATCCTTAGTTTTGCAAGTAGTCTAAAACAGACTATTTATTTGGGCTGGGTTTTCTGCTTCCTTCTCTAGCTTCAAGAGAACTTTCCTCATCATTAAGGATCTTCTGCCCTCAGGGTCTTCTGCCTCAACATTCCATCCTTGAGCTTCGGTAATGTAAGTTTCACCACTATCTTTCTTCTTATCTGGACACTCATAGGATTTATGTCCAATTTTTCCACAGACAAATCATTTCACTTCACCTCCTCTGCCTCTTCCTCTTCCTCTGGCTCGAGGAAAAGTATTTTTATTAGCATATTGATCTTCCTCCTCTCTCAGGTTGAGTTTGAGGTTTCTTCTCCTCTTCTTTAGGTTTCCGAGTTCTGCCTTGGGCAATTGTCTTACCTCTACTTTGACTTCTACCTTGGCCTCTTTGACCTTTCTTCCATCTCAGCTTCTCTTCTTCTTTCAGAGCCATATGATAAGCATATTCCATAGTTTGAATGGTCATCATGCTCATCTCATATTGAATTTCATATTGTAGACCATTCATGTACTTGGAAACTTTTTCATCATCGCTTTCCCGATGACCTACTCTGATGTTTATCTTGTAGAATTCTTCAGTGTATTCCTTCACTGACATCATCTTCTATCTCAATTTTTTCATCGTCCGAAACAAAGTGATTTGATAATCCTTGGGTATAAATTTGGCTTTCATCTTTGCAACCATTCTATCCCAACTTTTGATTTTCTGCTTGCCCTTGTAGCGTCTGTTAGCCTCCAGTTCATCCCACCACAGTGTTGCATGCCCTTTAAGTTTGGTAACAACATGTTTGACTTTCTTATCTTGCTCGACATCCTCATAATCAAAGTATTTGTCTAGAGCTCTAATCCAGCCTAGAAGTTCTTCAACATCCAATTTTCCTTCATACACTGGAATGTCCATTTTTGCTCTAGCACCTATCCTAGCAATAGCCTTGAATAGGCGTTCTTCTGCAACATCTTCGACTGCAACTTCTTCTCCTTCATTTCCAGCTTCATTTTCACTTTCAGCCTTGTTGATATCTCCAATGTTAATTGTGTGCCTCTGTGTTGTCTCCATAGAATCAATCCTGGCACGTAATTCATGCATCTCTCTTTCTCTTGCTGGATCAAGTACTTTCCAATCTCTTCTTCTTGACATTTCTCTTTCCTCTGCTGGATCAAATATTTTCCTGTCTCTTCTTCTCGATGGCATAACTGTAAAATTTCCTCCCTTCTCTCTACTACACAAAGCAAAGAATTTGTTCTAAGATCTAATACCACAACTGACGTAGACCCCTTGCCCTCGGGCTGAGATCCACATAGGATCTTCACTAAAACCATGCCAAGGGTTAATCAAACCCTTTTTTTGAGCCACAAAGGACTTTGGGTTTTGGGATTTGGAGAGTCTCGATATATCCCCACAGCTCCTGACAAATACC
Organism: Picea glauca; assembly: GCA_000966675.3. NCBI lineage: Eukaryota > Viridiplantae > Streptophyta > Pinopsida > Pinales > Pinaceae > Picea > Picea glauca. The sequence goes on from JZKD02S1720909.1 coordinate 13,073, forward strand.
AAAATGTGAATTGTCAATGAGGAATGACCGTTCCAACGCACACCACCTGTTGCCACTAAATTTGGCTTTTCGGGACTTGAGCGAACGACCCAACAATCGTTCCTCTTGCCTTATGATTCCCTAAATTTTGAAATGATGGAATGCCAAAATGAGCTCCACGTCCCATGGAATGCATGATCAATGGCCTTTCAGGACTTCATGTATCAGGAGTTCATGATTCTTGATCCCAACTCACTTGCCGCACCAATTCCCAAATTCTAAAATAGCGACCCTTTTTTGGGATTTCATGTACCGAGGGTTTGAAACTCTCGGTTTGAAAAGTCACTTGTCTCCTCTACTTCCTAGACCCTGAAATGCTGAAATGCCAGGATTCCATTCCAAAGACACTTTTCATTTCACGACTTCAGGGTTTTCAGTGCAAAGTGCTCCGGATCCTTGTCATCAGAGGTTCCTAAATGTCGAATCCTGATATGCTGAAATGCCGATGTTTCACACCAAAGGCACGCTGCATTTCGTAATTTCATGATTTTCAATGCTAAGGTACCAATTCCTTGTCATTGATATTTCTAGTATGTCAAACCCCAAAATACTGAAATTCCACCCTTAGCAATCCTTTTTGTGATTTAGGTTTTAGAGTGACAAAGGATTTTGGTCTTCACTCCGAACTTATGGATCCCGAATTCTCGAAATGATTTGATGGCTCAGAAAGACCACGATCAATGGTCCACATTGGTTCTTGATGACAGGGTGGTATATTTTTCCAACTCCTAACCACCTTGTAGCTACTCTGGATCCTATGGTTCTTGTGACTTCGCGAGTTCTCCACGGAGAATTCTGACAACCAGATGCATTCTTCAATGACCCCTGTCCAACGAATCAGTGTTCTCTCTTCTGAACTTAACTTCTATGAGATGATTTTGGCCTCGATATCCCTTTGATCACACCAAAGGTTAAATCCCTCCTAAACTTTCACTGTTAAACTCGATCTTCCTGAAAGGATCCCTGCTCACACTCCTTCCAGAAAACCTTCAAATAAACTCTGGTTATTTGAGTCTCTGACCTTGTGCACTCCTTGCAACAGTGGTCCTTCAACCTTCCTTCTAGATTTATAAAATCCAAATCTTCAATTGGCCTGCACACACCTTGCATGGCTCTGTGTTTCACCTGCACTTCATCTGGTATGAGAACAATGGTATCTCTCCTGGGCTTTCTGAGATAAAACTCAGACCCTCATCAACGCACACCTTGTGGACGTTCATTGCACTCCTTGTAGGAATTCTTAGGAAGAGAAACAATTGAAACTCATTCTTCTCCTCTCTCAGACTTCATACACTCAACATGAAATCATACACATAACACAACATTGAAACAAATGCATACAGAGAAACAAAGCAACTGTAAACATACCATTCAACAAATGTAAATAGTAAGCATCACAACACCATGAAAATTGAGACAAAGCTTCATATATTAACTCAAGTGCTTATGTACATGGGTTCTTCTCTATAGCTTTTTGCTACATCTCTATTGCTTATGAAATCTGAATTATCATAAACATTTCAATGATACAAGGGTGAGGGTGTCTATATCCATTTTCCCTTGTACTCTCTAAATTGTCTAATCTATGAATTCAAATATACCTACTTTCATTAATTATGTATAAATGCCTTTAAATTCTACAGATGAGAGCAGTGCTCAATATCTATTTACAACATCTAAGATATAAATGTAAGTACACTTCCCCCAGCTATCACATTAATATCTACTTCATTAATTTTTCAAAACATTTCAAAAACGTGCACTAGTGCTTTTCCAGCTATCTTCCACCTTTTATATTGCTTGCTTCGCTGGCTGCTTACGATGCTTCTGCATCAGTTTCATGTTCAAAAGTGACTCTTCCACAGAATACATGTTTAGATACATTTCTTTCCCAAATTTTCCCCCACCATTTCTGGCGATTACCTCTTTATTTTTACGCAAGCTTGAGGAGGATAACATATGCTTGTAATGTCGGCTCATCCTTTGGATGAGTCCCTCGGAGTATGTTTAATGAACCCTAGGAAGGAATGGTTCGGTCCCATATGGGTCTTTCAATGCTTGTTTAATGAGTCCAAAGATAGAAAAATCAGGGGTTTTTCATGTTTATAGAGTCTAAAAAACACTTAAAGAGAACTCTCTCAGTTCCTTTTTTGTAAAGTAGTTTGATGAGACCGAAAAAGAGATAAACTATAGCTTAGTATACATGTTTTCTAATACTTTAACGAGCGTGAAAAGAACAAAATCGCTCGACAATCTTTTCATGTTTAGAGACTCTGAAAAGAGCTTAATGGGAACGCCAATGGGTTCCTTTTTCGTATAACCTTTACGAGTCTGAAAAAGTGATAAAAGTATACTTGGTTACATTTTCATTGATTTACGAGCATGAGAAATAACAAATACTAAGCTTGGTAACTTATTCTCATGTATTTACAAGCATGAGAAAGAACAAAAACTAAGCTTGGCATTGTTTTCATTTTTACGCAAGATTTAAAAAAAAACTATTAAAATTTTAGAACCCAACCCAGTTTTAGTCTTGCTGATTTTTCATCCAAAGTTAATTGCCCAACCCCAGTTTCAGCACAGTTTCAGCATTGTTTTAGCACAGTTTCAGCACAGTTTTAGCATATAAAAAACTTAGTAGAAAATAAACTTCAGAACTGAAACATGAGGATTCTGAACATTGTTTTCAATGTAGAAATAAAATATCAGCAGTATGCAAAACTCAGAAAATTTAGACACAAGAATTTTCGGTCTAACTTCAACCCTAGAAAAACCCACAAGGGGAAAACTAGTGAGAGAGGGATTTTTATTATTATTGAGCTTCTGAGAAATTTCTTTTACAACATATTCATCTTCATAAATTTACACAAACTTATCTGGACATTCCTGTAGCTTTGCTCCTCCATTTCTGAACCAGAAATCCATACAACTGTATGGTTGTCCCAGCAATTAATGTTGTATAGACTGTCTCGAAATTTGTACCCAAAATTATGCCAAGACTGTATGGAAAACCCAGTATGAAAAATTCCTTGAAAATTGTGCTAGCACCTTGAAAAATGTGCCCAAAATTTTCTGTGGTACGACCCTCAATTTCTGTGCAGGTCTGTACTGACTGTACGGAATTTTCTCACCCAGAAAAGTGTGCCCAGCTCCTTCCTCGATTTTTGTGCCAATTAAATGTTGAACGATAGCCTCGAAAAACATGCCAATAATTTTAGAAAACACAACTGTTGTGCACCTCAATTTCTGTGCACATTTATTGTTGTACGACCTTCAAAAATCCATATGGTACGGCCTGTTCTTCCTTGCTACCTGCTACCTCAAAATCCATGCTTCTCTTTACCTTGGGATGCATGCTCTCCTTTAGCAAATGATGTCTCTCTTCTCAAGCTCGACCTCTCTCATCTCTCTCTTGCTCTTTCAACAAGAAATGAATGAACTACCCAAGAATGAGTGCGCCCTCTTGCCCTAGTCGACCTCATGAGGGAAGGTGAGGGTTTTTCTAATATAACAGTTGAGATTAGATTAGATGAGTGGTTGAGATTAGGTGTCTCTTCACTCACCCTCACTTTAGTCATAAAGTTATCTTTTAATTTTCATCTCACAAATTAATTTGACTAGGACCCAGATTAGGCACTTTCTCCCCCTTAGGTGCCTAGGGAAGAGAAACACTTGCCTTGGTACTTTATTTAATTAAAAATTTAATACTCCCTCATATCGAGGAAAGTGTTACTCACCACTCCAAGCTTGTCCCTGAAAAATACAAACTTGCCTCTGCCCAATGCCTTGGTGAGTATGCCTGCAACCTGCTCCTCTGTAGATATGTACTATAGCTCCACAACTCCTCTCTGAACATAATCACAGATGAAGTGATACCGAATCTCAATATGCTTAGACTGGTCATGAAAAATTGTATTCTCCGAGAGTTTTATGCAACTCTGATTATAAAATTAAATCACGATAGGCCTCAAATGCACACCGAACAACCCCACCAACATCTTGCGAAGCCAAAGGGCCTCACAACTAGCCTGACTAGCTGCCATAAACTCAGCCTCTACTAAACTCAAAGCCACTGACTTCTGCTTCCGAATGAACCAAGACACAACTGCTGATCCCAATCCAAAGCAGCACCTTGAAGTGCTTTTCCTGTCACTGACACATCTTGCCCAATCTGAGTCTGTATAGCCAACTAGATGAACTCCATCTCCTCTATGATAGTCCAAACCATAATCTACCATACCAAAAAGATACCTGAGCACATGTTTTGCTGCAACCCAGTGTACTCTCCTAGGCTCCACCATGAACTGATCGAGAGTGTTGACAACAAAACAAATATCTGCCCTGGTATTGACCAAATACATTAATGAACTGATCAACTAACAATACAAAGTGGGATCCACCAACTGTGACTCAGAAGCATGAAGCTTCTTCCAGTTGGTAATCATGGGAGTGGTCATGGGCCTGCTATCTTCCATCTGAAATCTGCTCAGAATATCACACACATACTTCCCCTGTCCCAGGAAGTTGTGTCTAGGCTCCTGCCAAACCTCCAATCCCAAGAAGTAATGCATCAGTCCAATATCAGTCATCTCGAACTCTGAAGCAAGGCTCTCCTTGTAGTTGCTGATGATTCTCTCTGCCTCTGTAATGAAAAGATCATCCACATATAGCAGAAGAATGAGAGGATCCTCTCCAACCACAATGAAGTATAGGTTGGGATCCACCTCACTCTTCTCAAAACCCAACTGCTGCAAATAGGCATCTATCCTCAAATACCAAGCTCTGGGAGCTTGTTTCAGCCCATACAATGCCTTCTTCAGTATACACACATGAGACTCTCTCCCATGCACCTCAAAGCCCAATGCATGCTCAATATACACCTCCTCCTCTATAAGACCATTCAAAAATGTGGTGTTCACATCCATCTGGTGGATCTTCCAACCCATCTCTGCTGCAATGGAGATCACTTCCCTGATCGAAGTGTATATAGAAACCGCTGCAAAGGTCTCATCGTAGTCGACTCCCTCAACCTGTGAAAACCCCCGAGCCACAAAGAGAGATTTTTACTTCTCAATGCTGCCATCCACAACATGCTTTAGCTTGTAGAGCCATCTGGAAGTCACCACTAAATTCTCCTCAGGTCTAGGAACAACTTCCCAGACATCATTCCTCATGATGGAATTGTACTCTTCCATCATGGAATCTCTCCATACCTGTCTACTAGAGGCCTCCTCAAAAGTGAAAGGCTCAGACTCTCGAATGATGCTCACCATCGCGATGTAGCTACAAAACCTCTCGGGAGGTTTACTCTCCCTCACTGCCTATCTGGGATTCCCCACTAAACCTTGTGCCTCCCTCAAAGTGTCCTTAAGCCACTTGGGCTTCCTCCTCTATGAAGTAGTGTCCTGTGGAGGGGACTCTCCCTAGTTAACCCCATCTACTGAAGATAATGATTCTGTAGTAGACCCTGAAGTACCTGATCCTAAAACCTATGGAACGGTAGCTTGTGAACCTGAACTCTGTGGCCCTAGCACCTGTGAACCTATCGTCATCAAAGTTGGTGGACCCAAACTCTATGTCACTGTACTCTGTTGTGGGCTCACCTGAATCTGAGGTGAATACTGCTCACCTCTCTCTCTCCCTCTAGACTTCCTAAAGGCTCTGTCCTCCTCAAATCTGACATCCCTCCTCAAGACAATCTTTCTCAAGGAAGGAAGGTAAATATAGAAAGCCTTTGAAGTCTCACTGTACCCAACAAAGATCTCTCTCTCTGCCATGGGCTCTAGCTTTGTCCTCTTCTTATAAGGGACATATGAATAAGTGATGCACCCAAAAATCTGAAAGTGCCCCACCTCAGGCTTCTTCCCAGAGAAAGCCTCCTCAGGAGTCATGCTCCCCACGACCCTGTGAGGAATCCTGTTCTACAGATAAACTGCAGTGTAGCATGCCTCATCCCATAGAAATAGTGGCAGCCCCTGATCATGTAGCATGGCTCTTGCAGCCCCAACAATGACCCTGTTCTTCCTCTCTGCAACCCCATTCTACTGCGGGTTGTAAGGAACAATCAACTCCCTCCTTATGCCCTCTCCAACACAAAAATCCATGAACTCCTTGGAGGTATACTCACCCCCATTGTCCAATCTCAGGACTCTGATTTTCTTCCCTGTCTGGTTCTCCACAAGAGCTTTGAACTCTTGGAACTGACTGAAGACTTGTCCTTTGGTCTTCATGAATAAAATCTAGGACTTCCAAGAGAAGTCATCAATGAATACAACATAGTATAGGGATCCAGTCAACGATGCCAAAGGCATCGGGCCACATACATCTGAATGTATAAGATCTAGTATCCCTGCTTCTCTACTGTCACTGCTCAGAAAATAAGTCTTGGTGTACTTTCCCAAAGAACACCCCTTTCAAAACTCATGGTTCTCTGAACTGAATTATGGAACTCCCATCACCATCTCCCTCAGAACTCTCAAAGCCCCATGGTGCAAATGTGCCATCCTCCTGTGCCATATCTCACATAGGTCACTGCTACTGCTGGTAGAATGAATAAATGCTTGCACTGGCTAGAACAAGAACTTGTACAGCCTCTCATGTCTAGTACCTATCACTTTGGCCAAAGTGATGCTATACCCTCTAGGGAAAAAGATCACCTTCCCATCATGGAACAAGATCTCATAGCCCTTCTCCTCAATAGTAGAAATTGATACTAAGTTCTTCTTCAAGCCCGGAACATAAAGAACCTATGTCAAAGTCATGGGAGGCAAAGACTCCCTCCTAAATGATACGGTCCCACAACCAGTCACCTTGACCTCCCAGTCATATCCAATCACTACCTCTACATATCCACACTATGTAAGATCTATCAAGTGCTCACAAACTATTGTCATATGGTGAGAGGCACCACTGTCAATATTCATAGGAGGACACTACACAGGGAAAGAAACAATGTAGACGATTCTTAGGGATGGCCTTTGGTGGCCTACTCTACATAAGGAAGCCAAGGAATACTATAAGGCCTGTGATGTATGCCAATGAGTTGGGAAACCTTCCAGAAGAGATGATATGCCTTTAGCACCTCAGCTGACCTTACAAGAATTTGGGAAATGGACCATTGACTTTGTGGGACCTATCAACCCACCAGGGAAGCACACAGGAGCAAAGATACATCATCATTGCGATAGAGTACTTAACCAGATGGGAAGAAGTAAGAGAAGTGAAGGATTGTAGTGCAACTATAGCTTCGCGCTTCATATTAGATGATATCATCACCAGGTTTGGATGCCCAAAGATCCTCACGAGCGATCAAGGAACACATTTTATTAATAATACCATTGAAGCCTTGACTCGAGAATTTGAATTTCATCATAAGAAGAGCACACCATACCATCCACAAGTGAACAAGATAGTTGAAGCATTCAATAAGATCTTGAAGACACCGATGACAAAGATATGCAGTGTGAACAAGGATGAATGGGATTTGAGAGTACCAGTAGTGTTATGGGCCTATAGAATCACTTGTAAGAAGCTGACAATGCAGACTCCCTTTAAGTTGGTTTATGGCCTAGAAGTAGTTGTACCCATGGAATATTTGGTTCCTAGTCTCAGAATTGCAACCTTTACAGATATGGATGACATTGGCACTATGAAAGAGAGGATTGTGTAGTTGGTATAACTGGAAGAAGACATATTTATTGTAGGATTTCACCAGCAGGTTTAGAAGGAAAGAGAAAAGGCCTACCATGACAAGCACATCAAGAAGAAGGCCTTCAAGCAAGGAGATCTGGTATTGGTATATGACAGTTAGCTCATGAAGAATCCAGAGAAGTTCAGGATGCATTGGCTTAGGCCATATGAAGTCACCTACGTTATAGAAGGAGGAGTTGCACAGTGGAAGACATTGAATGGAGAATGGATAGAAGGATTAGTGAATGGAAACCAGTTGAAATTGTACTATGACAACTAGCTACCTTGCAGCTCTCAGTAAAAGCATAAATAAAAGGGTCTAGGTATGAGGTGTAGTTGAAACTGGGTACCAGACACAGAAAATACAGTCTGTACACAGTGGGGAAGGATGGAGAAGAAATCACAGGTTACCCAACGTAGTCTGAAGATGAAGTGAATCAGAAGGTTCAGACCTGAAGTGCCTCGGGATGAGTCACAGGTGAGTGTTGGGGGCCTGTTGGCCCTTGGGTATGGATTAAGAAAGAAAGAGAAGAATGAGGAAAAGGAAAGATGAAGTTGTGACCTGCATGGAAGACACAGTGACTGATACTGGGTCGAAGTGAGAAAAAGAGTAGAAAAGATGGAGCAAAGTAAGATAAAGCAAGACATTGGATGATGATATTGAGGAAGACATATTGGCAAGATAGATGGATCATGGGCAACTCAGCAAGAGGAATAATATGTCAATGAATTCTTTGGATCACCGGGTGAAAAAAAAGGAAAGATAGGCTGGCAAAGCCTGAAAACATGGGTCAAGTTTACCTAGGGTTTTAGACACCTAGGGTTTTGGTATATAGGGTTTTGGACACCTAGGTTTCGGCCTGAGGCTATCAATGAGCTATTGTAATGTATAAATAAAGGTCAATAGGACCTGGGTTTGGTTGTTGTTTTTGTTGTGGTGTGTTTTTATTATTGTTTGAGTATGTTATGAAGAGAGATTACTATTGAAAGATAAATATTGTATTGTGAGAGCAATTAGTTTTGTAAGATCTTTAGCTGGGTGTGAATATCAAACCTACATCTGGGTGCGTAGGGAGGGGAGAGAGAGGGAGTAAGAGAATATCTTCTAGCTAAGAGCACAGATATAACTGTATCCTTTCATCTAATATATTATAAATCACAGTTTTGTGGACGTAGCCCTAGAGAGAGGGTGAACCATGTATATATTTTGTTATGTGTGATTGATGTTGTGTTCTTTGTCATTTGATATGCTACTATTTTGATATTGTGTTAGATCTGAAAGTATAGCTTGCGCAGTAGGCTTAAAGGAAGACAAATAATACTAAGTGGTTGTGTGTTGCTTCTGTGAATCCACTCTACATTTCCTCTAGTTGTAGACACTTGTGTCCTGCAACCTCCTATAGCTACTTTGGGTGAGATTGCATCTTCTTTGCAGGTGTTTCCAAAAGGGCCAGTAGTTAGGTCTTGTTGGTGTGCTGTTAGATCTGAACCCTGGGTCTGCCCCTGTGCCAACAATGATTTTTCTGCCGTGGTTTTACTTCCATGATTTTTCTACCGCGAATTTGATTTATCAATAATACCTACCCAAATGACCTTTCACAAATGGATATTCAATTAGATTCAAAAATACATTCAAATAGGAGTCCCTTGCTCTCAAGAGCTAAACCCTAGCTCAGAATTATAGTGAACAACCACTACCATCTCAAGAGCTAAACCCTAGCTCACAGAACATACCTCAAACAAGATGTGCCATATCTCTCATAAATAGACTTCAACCATGCATTAAATATTATGCCAATATAACCAGGTATGAACCAGTACTAAACTTCAGTAAATATACCTTAGATCAAATCTACAGCAAGCCCTAAACTTCCAAGAGGGCATCCAACAGATTTACAAGGAAAACCCTCAACTAGATTCATAGATTCAACACTACACATATGAAAACCATACCTTTTTCTTCTTGTAGCATTATGTTTCCACACTTCTGCTGGTGTAATTAAGTTATCATAGTTTTGCTGCCACAATTCTCTTGTCACGGTTATGCTGTCGTGAATCTGCTATCGTTGTTTTTCTACCATGATTTTGTTTTCGTTATTTTTCTGCCGCGATTTTTCTATCATGGTTTTGTTGTCGTGATTTTTCTGCCACGAATTTTCTTCGATGAATTTGATCCATCAATAATACCTTCCCAAATGACATTTCACAAATGGATATTCAATTATATTCAAAAATAGGTGCAAATAGGAGTCCCTTTCTCTCCTATTTATAATTTCCAAGTTCCTTTCTCTAGAATTTTCCTTATAATAACTTTACCCCTTACTCCATCTTCTAATGCTATCCCATTAACCCACTTTTGTCCACTTAACCACTTTGTCCACTTTGACTATTCAACCTTTTTCCACTTAAATTAACCACTTTCGTTAATTATTTATTTGTTGCAATTAAATTACCTTTAATTATTTTCTTAATGGAACCACTTAACCCAATATTAACTTCACCCACTTGACTAGTCAACTTATTCTAGAATAATTTGACTTCTTTTACCTTCTTGGTGCTTCTAGATAACTCATGAGGGTTCTTGAACTTCACATGGCCATAACTTTCTAACTGTGAGGAGTTATGTGACATTCCACATATCAATGAAAATGGCATGACATGTACTATCCATATAGAATAGTCTTACCATCATATTCATTGATCTTCATGCATTTATTCCTAAAATAATCTCAGGTCGCTTACCCATACCTTTGTGCTACCGAAATTCACTACCAGACTTATACAAGGGTTGAAATCAATCTCTAAGGGTTGACATCAATTTATAATATCACTCTCCAAGGGTTAACATCAATGACAACCAACTCTCTAAACCAACTATCCAACAATATCCCCCTTTGGCATTGATGGAAACACTTAGTAATGGAAATACTATCATCTCTCCTCATCAATGTTTCTATCTCTCCCCCTTTGACATCAATGGAAAAGGGTATCCTCCTATCTTCATGCCTCTGATTACTCTTTCTCTCCCTTTGATGAAGGATTAACTCCCCATGTCAATATATCTCCTCTTGACATTGAACCAACTCTTAAGAAATTATGGGAAAAGACATAGCTCCCCCTGTGGGTATGTCTCTCATGTCTCTCTTTCTGGATCTCACTCTATGATGACTTCTCTGCATGTTGTTGTGTAGATTAATGTAGGTATTCCTGTACCTATTTTCTTTTGGAGCTTTTTTCCATTAGTGCTTCCTTGTGTAATCAACTAACATATATGAAAAGCATTCAAGAATAAGCATTCAAATATTCTTGTATCATTATCATCCATTATGATAATGTTCCTTTATATCTGAACCACTCTCTGAACCAATATATGAATCAATGATCTCATCCACTGTCTTATATCTATCCAAACCTGTTAATTTTTCTTGTGAAATCATCTATGTCCATACCATCCAAGAATCTTCTATACAACCATACACAATGTTGACCCATCTCTCACTGTACAACCATGAATTCTTCACGGTTGAAACTGATCATCAAATGTCAAACTGTACTTATGCTAACTGACTAATATGAATATGTCTACTCGAAATTTGCAAGATTCTCAAAGGATGATTCTCTAATTTATATCAGTTATTGCACTGACTCCCCCTGTCTAATATTCATATTACATAGGAGTCTCCAAGATGGATGTGTCAGAACAATGCCCGCTCTGATGCAGAGTCATCTTCCTCTTCGTTTGTATATACACCTTCCCTTTTTTTCTCTTTCTAAATTATGTCATCATCTTGAGTGTTGAGATATTCTTCATCCTCTACTTGAATTCTAACACTTTCCCCTTTTCCTATAAAGTCATCATGTTCTTGTGCTGCTACAAATCCTGAAAGTATGATTCCTTGGACCTGTTCTTCATTTACCTTCTCTTGGTTTTCACTTTCTCTCCAAGCATTCTTCTATCCTACATCAATATTTTCTTTCATGGGAGGCCTTATCATGCTTCTGAAGTTTCAAGTTGTGTGTCCATAATTGTGGAATTTGTAACATTCAATATTTTTTGGGGCCACATAAGAATTTATTTCCTAATTATTTCTTTCATAATCCCTAAAATCTGCAACCTTATGTCCAAAGTTCGTAAAATAAAAACAATGACCATAAAATAAATTTACATACCTAGGAGTGAATGATTTTCTTTGTAGTGTAGTCCTTATATAATTCTTCCTTGGATGATAAATATATTCTCTTTGGTTGTAATGATTGAAGCTTCCTTTCTGATTGAATGTAGAAGGTATTTTGTATTCATTTCTTTCTAATTTTTGTTGACCATGATTGTTTCCTTTGGGAACTTCTTCATAACTCTTTTGTTATGTTTCTTTCGTCATGGAGCTTGAACCTTTCTCGGTTTTCAATTGGTTGAATCCTATTCCATACCCTTCATAGTATGTATTTTAATTATTGATGATCTTATCCAATGTCTTGGTGCTATATTGCTGCATGAATAATTTGTTCCATCAAATAAGGGAGCTTCATTTGTGGAAATAACAATTTGTCCACCCATTTCTTATGAATCTACCTTCAGTGTTTAAACTGTGTTGAAGGAACCTGCTTTGATACCAATTGTTTAAATGGATACTTGACAATGAGAGGGGGGGGTGAATCAATGTCACAAAACTTTGGACGATTTTCCACTTTTCATAAATTAACTGAACAACATATAATTCTTTCATTTTTTCAACCAATATATAAAAAAATAAATATTTTATTTATTTATTTAACTTGAATGAATACATAAGATCAATATTTCAATATCATCTTCAAACAATTATGAGAGACCTAGCTGTCTGTCACAAGACCCAGCTTGTAGTTTTCAGATCCAATTTAGAAATGAGGAATCCAACCCTCTTAACAAGTCTCAACTTGTTGATCTCAGATCCAACTAAGATGTGAGGAATCCAATTCTCATACAAGACCCATCTTGTAAATAGGGACCAACCTGATAGAATGAACCTTCATTCAATCCATTATATATAAATATATATACTTCAACAAATTCAACTACACATCTTCTCACCAATCTTTCTTGTTTATATAGTCTTCCAACTGGTGTGAATTTTGAATCATTTCATCTTTTGATTTTGAACCATTGTATCTTTTCATTTAAATGATAATATTAAGCTTTAAATAATATAATTTTCCTTTTTATTCTTTATTCCTAATGCTCATTAATTAACTCTCTTTTAATCATGATCGTGTGTTGGTTCTTTTTTCTTCATGAGTTCATCACAGACATGGATCAACTCATCATATCATACTCATGATTATGTTGTGTTCTTAGTTCACCAACATATCATATTTGATATTTTATCAATTCTTTGTATTATTCTAGTGTTAACTCTCTATCGAATTAAATCTGTATGAGGCGCTTCTTTCAAACCATTTAGATATGACCATATGCACAAAACAATAGGCTCATTTATTTAAGCGTTGCCTCTTCTTTTACCCTTATTTCTCTATTCCATATGACCATAGGAGGTGACCATGCGCTAGGCTAAATAAGTGCTTGATCACTTGTTAAGATCTACGGTCACGTTTAATCACACGATGACATGGACGACTGTCATTACTTTAGGACTTCATCCTTCGCGACTTCTAGACTCTCTACAAATATCCCAAATAAAATACCTGTGTCCATAATCTTCAATAGTTGAGAATGTTTTCTGAAGTAGATCAACGATTAGTGTCACTTCATGGTTTATGTGTATTCTATCCTTGCACTTAATCAATGGTCGATAACACTCTCGAATTAGATCAATGGTTAGCGTTAACTTCGGCCTTTGGCACTTCGGGTGATTTTTTCTTCACAATCCTTCAATCTTCTGGAGTTCATTTCACTGAAGTAGATCAGATGGTTGGATGTTATTTACACGATGAACAATTCTCGTTCATTTTGGAACTTTGGGACTTTAGGTATTTACTGGTGGTGAAACTCCCAAAGTACAAACTCCCGAAGTGAAGTAAGTTGCTGACATCACTTGTTGACGTGGCACTGACTGAGTGGCCGCCACATGCCACTTAGATTTGTGACTTACACATACCTGAAATGCCAACTGCACTTTGACACTTGTCATATTCTAATTGCGACACTTGTCCTTGCTGATGTAGTCTTGCTGATGTGGATGTCCTCATGTGGCACATGTTCCTCTCTTAGATCTAATGGTTTTCCTATCTCTCGAAAATGATTAACCCAATCCAATGACTATCGGGAATTTGCATATTTGTGATCTCAGGCCTTTTCCTTGCTTATCCTATCCTTCTACTTTCTTTGATCCAATGGTCGAGATACTTCCTAAAGTGTTCTTCAGATCGGATGACATATGTCCACTTGGGGACTTTGAGCTTCAGGTAATCTTAATTGTTCTCAAATATTTTCTTCCAAAGTGGTTAGCGTCGAAGTTGACCATTATTCTGATCCAACGATCATAATGTAATGTCCATATTAGATGGTCCTCATTTACTTCAGGACTTCGGGGCTCTAAACTTCATCTTTGATTATCCTATCCTTCCACTTTACGCAATCCAAAGGTTGGTATATTATCCTAAGCGTTCCTCGGATCGGAGGAATCATGTCCACTTCAGGACTTCGGCTTTCGAGTAATCTTACTTGTTCTCAACCCTTTTCTACTGAAGTGGTCAACACTGAAGTTGACCATTGTCGATCTAATGGTTCCCCTTTTCTATTCCACATCAACGACTAATACTTAACTCTAGATCAAATCTTGATCTAACAGCTGGGAAACATCCCGAAGCTCTTGATTCAGATATGATGGTCCTTCTTTATGGATCACTCTGTCCTTCCACTCAACTTGATCCAATGGTCAAGAATTCTCTCGGAGTAGATCAACGATTAGGTCTGATTGTGGGGTTCTCACTAGCACGAAGTTTAAAACTATTGTCAAGTTCTGTAATGGAAACTGCTCTTTGGTTGTGATACTGATGCCAACCATAGATCTATTGGAAGGTGATGATAAATGGTCTAGACTAATTGCAGGATTTGAATTAACACGTTCTTTAATTCTCCCTTCGCACTCCACAATCAATCCCTGCCCTTGATCTGGTGCTTGCATATTCAATGGTCAAGACTTGATCTAATCATTGACTAGTCCTACAATAGTCCTTCTCTTGTAATCTGACATTCTAGAATAATTGTGGGATAAGAATTAACGTGTTGTTTAATTCTTCCTTCACACTCTGCAATCAATCCATGCCCTTAATCTGGCGCTTATGTATCCAATGGTCACAGCTTGATCTGATCGTGTTTCTGCAATGCACTTTTCCTTCTGAGATTTGATCTCTACATATTGTTTGAAATTTTCATTCTCTCCATACTATTTGACATTTTCATTCTCCGCTAACTGTTATATTGTTGACATCAATGATAATTTCATCAATGATAACTTATCATCACATCACAATGACATCGACTTTTGACATCAATGACAATATGTCCAACAATCTCCCCCTTTTTCATTGAGGGAAACACACTAACTTCATACATGAACTCCCCTTGTGATGATGTTTTTTCTACGAATTTACTCTCCCCCTTTGACATCAATGGAAAAGGGTTTATCCCCTTATGATCAACCTCTGTCTGTCTGCATTTTGTTGATCAAAATATGAAATTGGGTAACTCCCACTACATTCATGCTCTTCCTACCATAATTGAATGACTCCCCCTATCAATATGCTCTCTCTGCATCTGACTACTCTCCCCCTTTGTTTCTAAAAGGGTAGCTCTTCCTGACAAGGTATCTTCGCCTATTAATTTTAAAAACTATTGGCATAATCCTTTGATTTTTTAGAACCCAATTTAAACTTCCTTTTGTATTTTCTTTCTTTAGCTAACAAATTATGACTTCATCAGAATTTGATATTGTCGCATATTCTTCTATAGGCACTTCCTTTTCTTGGGCTTGATTTATTTCATATTGAATTTCACATTCTTTATTAGGACCTTCACCCATCATGTT
>JZKD02S1720909.1:30174-42522 GCA_000966675.3 Picea glauca
AATTTTCTAGTTGGAGCCATAATTCTTTAACATATTTGTAGTGCTTCATATTTTCTTTGACTTGGTCTGACAATCCACCATGAATTGCTTTTAAGGCTACTGAATTGTTTCTCCTTGCTTCCTTTGCAGAGTTAGTTTTTCTCTTTGAAGTAGTTAAGTGTCAGGGCTTACTTACTACTGAATCTAAAACTACAGATCCTATTGACTTCAAATATCTTTTTGTATTTTCCCTCCATGATGAATAATTTGTTCCATCAAATAAGGGAGCTTCATTTGCGGAAATAACAATTTGTCCACCCATTTATTCTGAATCTACCTTTAATGTTTAAACTATGTTGAAGGAAATTGCTCTGATACCAATTGTTGAAATGGATACTTGACACTGAGAGGGGGGGGTGAATCAGTGTCACAAAACTTTGGAAAATTTTCCACTTTTCATAAATTAACTGAAAAACATATATTTATTTCATTTTCTCAACCAATATATAAAACAATAAATATTTTATTTATTTATTTAACTTGAATGAATACATAAGATCAATCTTTGAATATCATATTCAAATAATTATGAGAGACCCAAATCTCTGTCACAAGACCCAACTTGTAGTTCTCAGATCGAACTAAGAAATGAGGAATCCAACCCTCTTAACAAATCCCAGCTTATTGATCTCAGATCCAACTGAGATGTGAGGAATCCAATCCTCATACAAGACCCAGCTTGTAAACATGCACCAACATGATAGAATGAATCTTCATTCAATCCATTATATATAAATATATATACTTCAACAAATTCAAATACACATCTTCTCACCGATCGTTCTTGTTTATATAGTCTTCCAACTGGTGTGAATTTTGAATCATTGCATCTTTTGATTTTGAACCATTGTACCTTTCCATTTAAATGATAATATTAATCTTTAAATAATATCATTTTCCTTTTTATTCTTTATTCATAATTCTCATGAATTAACTCTCTTTTAATCATGACTGAGTGTTGGTTCTTTTGTCTTCATGAGTTGATCACATAAATGGATCGACTCATCATATCGTACTCATGCTTCAACTCTTTTCTCAGTTCACCAATAGTTCATATTTGATCTTTTATCAATTCTTTGTATTGTTCTAATGCTAAATCTTTATCGAATTAAATCTGTATGAGGCACTTCCTTCAAACCATTTACATATGACCATATGCACAAAACCACAGGCTCATTGCTTTAAGCGTTGCCTCTTCTTTTACCCTTATTTCTCTATTCCATACAACTGCAAGTGGTGACCAGGTGTTAGGATAAATAAGTGCTTGATCACTTGTCAAGATATACGATCACATTTTAATTGCACAATGAGATGGATGACTGTCATTACTTCGGGACTTATTCCTTCGCAACTTCCAACCTCTTTACAAATCTCCCGAATAAAATATGTGTGTCCATAATCTTCAACGGTTGAGAACACTCTCCAAATTAGATCAATGATTAGTGTCACTTCATGGTTTATGATTATTCTATCCTTCTAATTGATCAACGGTCTATAACACTCCTGAATTAGATCAACAATTAGCATTAACTTCAACCTTCGACACTTCGGGTGATTTTTCCTTCACAGTCCTTCAATATTTTGAAGTTCATTTCGTCGAAGTAGATCGAACAATTGGATTTTATTTGCACGATGAACATTTCTCGTTCATTTTGGAACTTCGGGACTTTGTTTATTTGTTGGTGGTGAAACTCCCGAAGTACAAACTCCTAGAGTGACGTAACTTGCTAATGTCACTTGTTGGCATCGCACTGACTGAGTCATTGCCACATGTCACTTAGATTCATGACTTACACATACCTGAAATTCCAATTTCTCTTTGGCACTTGTCATCTTCTTATTGCATCAGTTGTCCTTGTTGATGTGGATCTCATGTGACACATGTTCTTCTCCTAGATCTAATGGTTTTCCTAACTCCCAAAAAGGATTAACCCAATCCAACGACTATCAACAATTAGGGTATTTGGGATCTCAGGCCTTTTACCTTGCTTATCCTATCCTTCTACTTTGCTTGATCCAACCATTGGGATACTTCCTGAAGTGTTCCTCAGATTGTATGAATCATTTCCACTTAGGTACTTCGACCTTCATGGAATCTTAGATGTTCTCAATTCTTTTCTTCCAAAGTGATCAGCACCAAATTTGACCACTACTCTGATCCAACGATCATCATTTATTGTCCAAATCCAATGGTCCTCATTTACTTCAGGACTTTGGGGCTCAAAAAATCATCTTTTCTTATCCTATCCTTCCACTTTACTCGATCCAATGGTCGATATATTATCTGAAGTGTTCCTCATATCGGACGACTCATGTCCACATAGGGACTTCAGACTTCGAGTAATCTTACTTGTTCTCAACCCTTTTATGCCGAAGTGGTCAGCGCCGAAGTTGACCACTGTCGATATAATGGTTCCCATTTTCTATTCCAGATTGGTGACTAATACTTAACTCTAGATAAAATCTTGATCTAACAGCTGGGAAATATCTCAAAGCTCATGCTTTAGATTTGATGGTCCTTCTTTATGTCTTACTCTGTCCTTCCACTCAACTTTATCCAACAGTCGAGAATGCTCCTAGAGTAGATCAACAATTAGGGATGATTATGGGGTCCTCACTAGCACGATGTTTAAAACTATTGTTAAGTTACACAATGGAAACTGCTCGTTGGTAGTGAAACTAATGCCAATCATAGATCTATTGGTGGGTAACAATCAACGATATAGACTAATTATGGGATTGGAATTAATGTGTTGTTTAATTCTTCCTTCTCTCTCTGTAATCAATCCCTTTCATTGATTTTGTGCTTGCATATCCAATGATCATGACTTGATATGATCATTGACCAGTCCTCCAATGGTCCTTCTCTTGTAATATGATTGTATAGACTAATTGTGGGATAGGAATTAATGCATTGTTTAATTCTCCTTTCACGCTCTGCAATCAATCCCTGCCCTTTATCTGGTTCTTGTGTATCCAACGGTCACAACTTGATCTGATCATGTTTCTGCAATGCAATTTTCCTTCTAATCTTTGATCTATGCATGTTGTCTGACATTTTCATTCTCTGCATACTGTCTGATATTTTCATTCTCTGCTAACTAATATACTATTGAAATCAATGGAAATTTCATAAATGATAACTTATCATCACATCATAATGACATCGACTGTTGACATCAATGGCAACATATCAATGAAAATATGTCCAACACATATTTCTCACCATTAAATTATCGTATCCCAACTCTAGCATGATCCATGATCTCCTTCTAGTGGTTAAACTATTTCTTGAAGGACCTGCTCTGATACCAATTGTTGGATTACTAAGAGGGGGGTGAATAAGTAATGAGCAATTTATACCACTTATTAATCCTTTTAACCACAATGTCTATTCTTTTAAATTATTCAACAATGTTCATTAGTTCGTCATCAATATATTGTTGCATCATAAAACATTAACATCCATCAGTGCATAATAAACAATAATAGACACATCCACATAATGCATAATACACTAGAATTTTACATGGAAACCCAATGTGGGAGAAAACCATTGTTTTTTTCTTATATGTATTTAAGAATTACATTCAAGAAGCACCAACTTCCAATTCTCCATCTCCAACTGGAAGGAGGCTCCAAGCCCCTACTTTCTCAGGTTACAACCTGAGGGAAGCGCCAACTCCCCAATTCTCTAGCTACAACCAAAAGGAGGCTCCAACCCCCTAAGTTCTTTGGCTACAACTGGAAGGTGGATACAACCACCTATTTCTCAAGCTCCAACCTGAAGGAAGCTCCAACTCCCTGATTCTCCGATGCCAACCGAAAGGAGGATACAACCTCCTTTCCTTACCCCATCAAATTGCCCTGAAATTAAATTCTAAATATATGATGAAGTCAATGCACATGTCACTGTGAGATATACCACTATATACATGTACCAATCTATGCCAACAACCCATAACAAACCCTATACCAAGAAATGTAATATCAACATATCCTCTCTATCAATTCAGAGCTGATCTTGTGGATCTCATTCTCATGATCACAATAGCAAGCCTCAACCCAACATCATCAATATATCTCTCACATACACAACATGAAGACCAATATCCATATGCCAAATACCAACCAACTGTATCCCTCAACAAATATGATATATGCAGCTATATTGAACAAACAATACCATCTCAAGAGATAAACCCTAGCTCACAAAACATACCTCAAACAAGATGTTCCATATCTATCATAAATAGACTTCAACCATGCATTAAAGATTATGCCAATATAACCAACTATAAACCAATACTAAACTTCAATAGATCTGCCTCATATAAACTCTACATCAAGCCCTAAGATTTACAAGGAAAACCCTCAATCAGATTCATATATTCAACACTACACATATGAAAACCATACCTTTTTCTTCTTGTAGTGTTTTGTTGTCGCGGTTCTTCTACCACAGTTCTGTTGTCCCGATTCTGCTGCCATGGTTTTTCTGTCATGATTATTCTACTGCATTTCTGTTTTCGTGAATTTTCTACCATGATTTTGCTTCTGTGATTTTTCTGTCATGATTTTTTTGCCACTATTTTTCTTCCACAATTTTACTGCCACGATTTTTCTATCGCAATTTTGTTGCTGTGGTTTTTCTACTGCAGTTTTTCCGCCATGATTTTTTGGTTTAAATAATATCATTTTACTTTTTATTCTTTATTCATAATGCTCATGAATTAACTCTCTTTTAATCATGACTATGTGTTGGTTCTTTTTTCTTCATGAGTTGATCACAGACATGGATCGACTCATCATATCATCCTCATGCTTATGCTGTGTTCTTACTTCACCAAAAGATCATATTTAATATTTTATCAATTCTCTGTATTGTTCTAGTGTTAATCTCTATCAAATTAAATCTGTATGAGGCACTTACTTCAAACCATTTACATATGACCATATGTGAAAAACCATGGGCTTATTGATTTAAGAGTTGCCTCTTCTTTTACCCTTATTTCTTTATTCCATACAACCCACAAGTTGTGACCTGGTGCTAAGCTAAATAAGTTCTTGGTCACTTGTCAAGATCTACGATCACGTTTTAATCACACGGTGAGATGGAAAACTATCGTTACTTCAGGACTTCATCCTTTGTGACTTCCAACCTCTTTACAAATATCTCGAATAAAATACGGATGTCCATAATCCTCAATGTTTGAGAATGCTCTCCGAAGTACATCAACGTTTAGCATCACTTTATGGTTTACGCTTATTCTAGCATTCCACTTGATCAACGGGTTGATAACGCTCTTGAATTAGATCAATGGCTAGTGTTAAATTCAGCCTTTGACATTCGACTGATTTCTCCTTCACATTCCTTCAATCTTCTCAAGTTCATTTCGCCAAATTAAATTGGAGGGTGGGATGTTATTTGCACGATGAATAGTTCTCGTTCATTTCGGAACTTCGGGAATTCGGGTATTTTCTAGTTGTGAAACTCCTGAAGTACAAAATCCTGGAGTGGCATAACTTGTTAACGTCACTTGTTGATGTGGCACTGATTGTGTGGCTTCCACATGTCACTTAGATTCGTGACTTACACATGCCTGAAATTCCAATTGCACGTTGACACTTGTCATATTCTGATTGCACCACTTGTCCTTGCTGACGTAGTCTTGCTAACGTGGATATCCTCATGTGGCACATGTTCTTCTCTTAGATCTAATGATTGTCCTAAATCCTGAAAAGGATTAACCCTATCCAACGACTATTGAGAAGTCGGATATTTAGGATCTCAGGCCTTTTTCCTTGCATATCCTATCCTTCTAATTTCCTTGATCGAACGATCGGGATACTTCCCGAAGTGTTCCTCATATTGGATGACTCATGTCCACTTCAGGACTTTAGATTTCAGGTAATCTTACTTGTTCTCAACTCTTTTCTTCCGAAGTTGACCACTATTTTGATTGATCGATCATCATGTATTGTCCAGATCCTTTGGTCCTCATTTACTTCAGGACTTTGGGGCTTTGACCTTCATCTTTTCTTATCATATCCTTCCTCTTTACTCGATCCAACAATTGGTATATTATCCAAAGTGCTCCTCAGATCAGACGACTCATGTCCACTTCGGGACTTCAGCCTTCGGGTAATCTGACTTGTTCTCAACCCTTTTCTGCCAAAGTGGTCAGTGCTAAAGTTGACCACTATCGATCTAACAATTCCCCTTTTCTATTTTAGATGGACAACTAATACTTAAATATAGATAAAATATTGATCTAATGGCTGGGAAACATCCCAAAGCTCCTACTTCATATATGATGGTCCTTCTTTATGTATTACTCTATCCTTCCACTCAACTTGATCCAACGGTCAAGAATTCTCCTGCATTAGATCAATGATTAGGGATGATTGCGAGGTCCTCACTAGCACAACGTTTAAAACTATTTTTGAGTTCCACAGTGGAAACTGCTCGTTGGTAGTGAAACGGATTCAAACCGTAGATCTATTGGTGGGTGACAATCAACGTTCGATACTAATTGCGAGATTGGAATTAATGTGTTGTTTAATTCTCCCTTCATGCTCCACAATCGATCCCTACCCTTGATTTGGTGCTTTCATATCCAACGGTCACGACTTGATCTGATCATTGACCAGTCCTCCAACAATCCTTCTCTTGTAATATGATGGTATAGAATAATTGTGGGATATTAATTAACGCATTGTTTAATTATCCCTTCACACTCCGCAATCAATCCCTTCCCTTTATCTGGTGCTTGTGTATCCAATGGTCACAACTTGATCTGATCGTGTTTCTGCAACACACTTTTCCTTCTAAGATTTGATCTATGCATACTATCTGACATTTTCATTCTCTGGATGTTGTTTGACATTTTCATTCTCTGATAACTATTATACTATTGAAATCAATGACAATTTCATCAATGATAACTTATCATCACATCACAATGACATCCACTGTTGATATCAATAACAACATATAAATGAAAATATGTCCAACACATATTTCTCACCATTAAACTATTGTATCCCAACTCTAGCATGATCCATGATCTCCTTCCAGTGGTTAAACTATGTCCTTCTTTGATACCAATTGTTGGATTACTAAAAGGGGGGTGAATAAGTAATGAGCAATTTATACCACTTATTAATCCTTTTAACCACAATGTCTATTATTTTAAATTATTCAACAATGTTCATCAATTCTTCATCAATATATTATTGCATCATAAAACATTAACATCCATCGGTGCATAATAAACAATAATAGACACATCCACACAATGCACAATACACTAGTATTTTACATGGAAACCCAATGTGGGAGAAAACCAAAAAATGTTTTTCTTATATGTATTTAACAATTACATTCAAGGAAGCACCGAATTCCAATTCCAACTGGAAGGAGGCTCCAAGACCCTACCTTCTCAGGTTATAACCTGAGGGAAGCACCAACTCCCCAATTCTCTAGCTACAACCAAAACAAGGCTCCAACCCCCTAAATTCTCTAGCTACAACTGGAAGGTGGATACAACCACCTAGTTCTCAGGCTCCAACCTGAAGGAAGCTCCAACTCCCTGATTCTCCGACACCAACAGAAAGGAGGATACAACTCCCTTTCCTTACCCCATCAAACTGCCCTGAAATTAAATTCCAAATATATGATGAAATCAATGCCACACTATCAATGTGAGATATACCACTGTAAACCTGTACCATTCTATGCCAACAACCTGTAACAAACCTTGTACCAATAAATGTAATATCAACCTATCCTCTCTATCAAATCAGATCTTATCTCATGGATCTCATGCTCATGATCACAATAGAAATACTCAACCCAACATCATCAATATATCTCTCACATACACAACATGAAGACCAATATCCATATTCCAAATACCAACCAAATGTATCCCTCAACAAATATGATATATGCAGCTATATTGAACAAACCATACCATCTCAAGAGATAAACCCTAGCTCAAAAAACATACCTCAAACAAGATGTGCAATATCTATCATAAATAGACTTCAACCATGCATTAAAAATTATGCCAATATAACCAACTATGAACCTGTACTAAACTTCAATAGATCTGCCTCATATAAACTCTACAACAAGCCCTAAAATTCCAAGAGGGCATCCACTATATTTACAAGGAAAACCCTCAATCAGATTCATAGATTCAACACTACACATATGAAAACCATACCTTTTTCTTCTTATTGTGTTCTGTTTCCGTGGTTCTACTACCATGGTTCTGCTGTCACAATTCTATTGCCATAGTTTTTTTGTCGTGATTTTGTTGTTGCGGTTCTGCTACCGCAAATCTGCTGCCGTGATTTTCCTGTCGTGATTTTTCTGCCATGATTTTGCTTCCATGATTTTATTTCCACTATTTTTCTGTCACGATTTCGCTGCCACGATTTTGATGTCGCAATTTTTCTACCGTGGTTTTTCTACTGCAGTTTTTCTGCCACAATTTTTCATTTTAAATAATATCATTTTCCTTTTTATTCTTTATTCATAATTCTCTTGAATTAATTCTCTTTTAATCATGACTATGTGTCGGTTCTTTTTTCTTCATGATTTGATCACAGACATGGATCAACTCATAATATCATACTCATGCTTCTGTTGTGTTCTTAGTTCACCAAAAGATCATATTTAATATTTTATCAATTCTCTATATTGTTCTAGTTTTAACACTCTATCGAATTAAATTTGTATGAGGTGCTTCCTTCAAACCATTTACATATGACCATATGCGCAAAACCACGGGCTCATTGATTTAAGTGTTGCCTCTTCTTTTACCCTTATTTCTTTATTCCATACGATCACGGGTGGTGACCAGGTGCTAGGCTAAATAAGTGCTTGATCACTTGTCAAGATTTACGGTCACGTTTTAATTACACGATGAGATGGATGACTGTCATTACTTCGGGACTTTGTCCTTCGTGAATTCTAGCCTCTTTACGAATCTCCCGAATAAAAGATGCATGTCCATAATCTTCAACGGTTGAGAACGCTCTGTGAAGTAGATCAACATTTAGCATCACTTCATGGTTTACACTTATTCTATCATTCCACTTGATCAACAGTCGATAACGCTGCCGAATTAGATCAACGGTTAGCATTAAATTCGACCTTCAACACTTCAAGTGATTTCTCCTTCATAGTCCTTCAATATTCTGGAGTTCATTTCACCAAATTAGATCAAACAGTTGGATGCTATTTGCACGATGAACAGTTCTCATTCATTTCGGAACTTTGGGACTTTGAGTATTTGTTGGTTGTGAAACTCCCAAAGTACAAACTCCCAAAGTGACGTAACTTGTTGACGTGGCATTGACTGTGTGGCTGCCACATGTCACTTAAATTTGTGACTTACACATACCTTAAATGCCAATTGCACTTTAACACTTGTCATATTCTGATTGTGCCAGTTGTCCTTGTTGACGTAGTCTTGTTGATGTGGATCTCCTCATGTGGAACATGTTCTTCTCCTAGATCTAACGGTTTTCCTAACTCCCGAAAAGGATTAACCCAATCCAACGAATATCAAGAATTCGGGTATTGAAGATCTCAGGCCTTTTTCCTTGCTTATCTTATCCTTCTACTTTCCTTGATCCAATGGTCAAGATACTTCCTGAAGTGTTCCTTAGATCAGATGAATCATGTCACTTCAGGACTTCAGCCTTCGGGTAATCTCACTTGTTCTCAATTATTTTCTTTCAAAGTGGTTAGTGGCAAAGTTGACCACTATTTTGATCCAATGATCATCATGTATTGTCTAGATCTGATGGTCCTCATTTACTTCAGGGCTCCAACCTTCATCTTTTCTTATCCTATCTTTCCACTTTACTTGATCCAATGGTTGATATATTATCCAAAGTGTTCCTCAGATCGGATGATGCATGTCCACTTTGGGACTTCGGCCTTCGAGTAATCTTACTTGTTCTCAACCGTTTTCTGTCGAAGTGGTCAGCCTCGAAGTTGACCATTGTCAATCTAATAGTTCTACTTTTCTATTCTAGATCGATGACTAATACTTAACTCTAGATAAAATCTTGATCTAACAACTGGGAAACATCCCGAAGCTCTTGCTTCAGATCTGATGGTCCTTTATGTCTTACTCTGTCATTCCACTCAACTTGATCCAATGGTCAAAAATTCTCCTGGAGTAGATCAACAATTAGGGATGATTGTGGGGTCCTCACTAGCACGACGTTTAAAACTATTGTCAAGTTCCACAATGGAAAATGCTTGTTGGTAGTGAAATTGATGCCAACCGTAGATCTATTGGTGGGTGAAGATTGATGGTATAGATTAATTGTGGGATTGGAATTAAGGCGTTGTTTAATTCTCCCTTCATGCTTCGCAATCAATCCCTTCCCTTGATCTGGTGCTTTCATATCCAATGGTCACGAATTGATCTGATCGTTGACCAGTCCTCCAACAGTCCTTCTCTTGTAATCTCACAGTCTAGACTAATTGAGGGATAGGAATTAACACATTGTTTAATTCTCCCTTCATGCTCCATAATGAATCCATGTTGTTTATCTAGTGTTTTCATATCCAACGGTCACAACTTGATCTAATCATGTTTTTGTAATGCACTTTTCCTTGTGATCTTTGATCTATGCATGTTGTCTGACATTTTCATTCTCTGAAATCTGTTTGACATTTTCATTATCTCTTAACTTTTATATTGTTGAAATCAATGACAATTTCATCAATGATAACTTATCATCACATCATAATTACATCGACTATTGACATCAATAAAAATATGTCCAACACATATTTCTCACCATTAAATTGTTGTATCCCAACTCTAGCATGATCCATGATCTCCTTTCTATGGTTAAACTATGTCCTGAAGGACTTGCTCTGATACCAATTGTTGGATTACTAAGAGGGGGGGTGAATAAGTAATGAGCAATTTATACCAGCTATAAATCCTTTTAACCACAATGTATATTCTTTTAAATTATTCAACAATGTTCAGCGGTTCATCATCAATATATTGTTGCATCATAAAACATTAACATCCATCAGTGCATAATAAACAATAATAGACACATCCACACAATGCACAATGCACAATACACTAGTATTTTACATGGAAACCCAATATGGGAGAAAACCAAAAAATGTTTTTCTTATATGTATTTAAGAATTACATTCAAAGAAGCACCAAATTCCAATTCTCCATCTCCAACTTGAAGGAGGCCCCAAGCCCCTACCTTCTCAGGTTACAACCTGAGGGAAGCGCCAACTCCCCAATTCTCTAGCTACAACCAAAAGGAGGCTCCAACCCCCTAAGTTATTTGGCTAAAACTAGAAGGTGGATACAACCATCTAGTTCTCAAGATCCAACCTGAAGGAAGATCCAAATCCTTGATTCTATGACACCGACCGAAAGGAATATACAATCCCCTTTCCTTACCCCATCAAACTGCCCTGAAATTAAATTCCAAATATATGATGAAATCAATGCCACACTGTCACTGTGAGATATACCATTGTAAACCTATACTAATCCATGCCAACAACTTGTAACAAACCCTGTACCAATAAATGTAATATCAACCTATCCTCTCTATCAAATTAAATCTGATCTCATGGAGCTCATGCTCATGATAACAATAGCAAGCCTCAACCCAACATCATGAATATATCTCTCACATACACAACATGAAGAAAAATATCCATATGCCAAATACCAACCAACTATATCCCTCAACAAATACGATATATGCAACTATATTGAACAAACAATACCATCTCAAGAGATAAACCCTAGCTCACAAAACATACCTCAAACAAGATGTGCCATATCTATCATAAATAGACTTCAACCATGCATTAAAGATTATGCCAATATAACCAACTATGAATTAGTACTAAACTTCAATAGATTTGCCTCATATAAAATCTATAACAAGCCCTAAAATTCCAAGAGGGCATCCAATAGATTTACAAGGAAAACCCTCAATCAGATTCATAGATTCAACACTACACATATGAAAACCATACCTTTTTCTTCTTGTAGCGTTATGTTGCCATGGTTTTGCTAACATGGTTCTGTTGTCGCGATTTTGTTGCCTCGTTTTTTCTCTCACAATTCTGTTGTTGCAGTTTTGCTTCCACAAATCTGCTGCCAGGGTTTTGTTACCGCGATTTTGTTGTCATGATTTTTTTCCAAGATTTTGCTTCCATGATTTTACTGGTGTGATTTTTCTGTCGCAATTTTGTTGCCGCAATTTTTCTATCGTGGTTTT
>JZKD02S1720909.1:56303-66355 GCA_000966675.3 Picea glauca
ATATATATATATATATATATATATATATATATATATATATATATATATATATATATATATATATATATATATATATATATATATATATATATATATATATATATATATTTATTAAAGGTAAATATATGATTATTTTGAATTGGTTCAAAATTTCTCATCCTTATAGATGCTATATTTTTTTTTTTAGCCGTGAGTCCAAGGAGCATTAATTTTGATTTGGTCTACCTTCAAAGGAATATTTTTTTGTTGTAATGAGCATAAAGAATATGGATTTTGGTTTGAACTGAAATTTTTCATCCCTCTTGATAGAATTTATTTATTTACTATTAATGAGTCTAACCACTCTTGAATATGATTTGAGTAGAAATTTCTAAAATTTCTCATCCCTGTGGATGGAATTTATTTATTTACTATTAATGAGTCTAACCACTTTTGGATTCGATTTGAGTAGAAATTTCTCATCAATGTGGGTGCATATTTTTTTGTTCTTTAGTGGTGGGTATAATATACCATTGACTTTTATTTGGTTTGAATTTTCTTACTTTTTTGGATGCATAATTTTTGTTTGAGAATGATGCGTCTAACTAATCGACTTTGATTTGGTTTGAATTTTCTTACTTTTTTGGATGCATAATTTTTGTTTGAGAATGATGAGTCTAACTAATCGATTTTTTGGATGCATAATTTTTGTTTGAGAATGATGAATCTAACTAATCGACTTTGATTTGGTTTGAATTTTCGTATTTTTTGGATGCATAATTTTTGTTTGAGAATGATGAGTCTAACTAATCAATTTTGATTTGTTTCAAAATTTCTTATCTTTAAATAACCTATTTTAAGTTTTTTAATAGTAAGTCTAACCCTATTTTTTTTGCTTTTTAATGGTGAATATGATATTTGTTGATTTTTGTCTCATTTAAAATTTATCATCCTTTTAGATGAAATTTAATGTTTTTGTTTTCAATGATGATTACAACGTTTGTTGATTTTTATGAGTTTTGAAATTTATCATCTTTTATATGATATATATAAAATTTCATGCATATTATGGTATATTTTTTAAATTATTAATGGGTTGATTTTATTTTGGTTTAAATTTTTTTTTCTCATTTTCATAGATGATATATTTTTTTTATTAATAATTCGTTTAATGTGTATTAATTTTAATTTGGTTTGAATTTTTTCATTTTTATGAAGATAATAGTTTTGTGAATATAATATATCTTTATTTGATTTTTTTAATCAGTTTTAGAGAATGTTTTATTGTTAATTTTAATTTAATTTCAAATTTCTCATTCTAATATATATATATATATATATATATATATATATATATATATATATATACAAATGTAAATTTAAAAGAAGTTGATTTTGATTTAGTTCAAAATTCTTCATCCATGTCAATGGTATATTTTGATTTTTGATTTGTTCATGATATGTATAAGAAGTATTGATTTGGATTTGGTTTGAAATTTCTCATCCTTATAGATATTTGTTAACGTTTGAATCTAACTGAAATGACAACCTCACGAGGATATGAATCTCCCTCTGTTTTTATAGAGGTCGTTCTCCTCTTTGGATAAAACATATATCTTGAATATCTTGTATTAGGAGAATAGTTAGGCAATAAACCCTATATATTTATTTCTTGAATTTGTTCAATAAAATGGTTCTTCAATAACATGATCTGATCATTATGTGCAGCAAGAAGTCTTTTAACGATAGAAAATATTCTTTTGGATGGGGTGACACGTAGCCCAGGGGAGGCCATGCAACCCCCATGCAGACCTTGCCATAAATATGGTTGGACGCCACCCCAAATCCCATTCTTGGATAGAGGACGATCATAAATGCTCACGAAGGGAGGCAGGACAACTCCCCCATGTAGGATTAATGGCACCCTCACTAATTAATTCAAGGGGATGATGATAGGTATGGGGGGAGGCTACATGGTCTTATTATCTCCTTGGATAATTCCCCAGATCAGCCATGGCATTCACCATTCTGCTTCTTCGCTCCGTCTCTTTGCTCTACCCGGGGATCTAGCTATGGTCCTCTCATACTTATTTGGCCTCATTCTCAGACTTCTCCGGTCTCTAGACTCTACCATGCTGAGAGAGAGAGGGAAACCCAGGTGGGGACCCTCTTGTTACTGTTATCATGCAAGGCAGAGACGCATGTGAAATTTGGAGAGGGATTTATATATATCCCAGACACAGCTAATCAAAAATCTGACCACACCTTGATCCAAGTGGATATCGATGGCCACACACCTTTTCCAACTGGCTCAAAACAAGTTTTTGGCAATTTTGGTAATTTACTACTTTTAGCAGTTTTTAACTTTCAGGGCCATTTTTGGTGCAACCCCGCTCTCACAGCTACCGGTCGCTCCACCAGGACCTTCTTTCTCCTTGGCCCGAAGAACTCAAAGGTTCTTCACTCCTCTCGAGAGTATCTACCCACAGTAACCTTCCTCGCTCCGATCTTCCCCACTCTGCTTATCGGAGGATCTGCTGTCGCGACTTCGCGAGTCCTACGCCTGCCAGCTGAAGTCTTCGGATCCCCGAGACCCGATATCCCTGGTCAACGCTGACTTTATTCGGCGTGTCGGGACCTCGCGCTATCGCAGCTCATGCACTTATATCTTCGGTTCCCAAGTCCCGAGATCCGAGGCACCGAGATGTCGACTACTCGTTTCCTCGCCTTTCGTTAGCTCACTACTCGCAAGACTAACCTTCTGAGCTCGTCAACCTCCGAGACCCGATGTCCCAAGGTCACTCTTCACATCAACCCACTATGATCCATGCTAGGCACGTGATCTCCGCGACGTCGGCTCTCGCGTTCTCGCATCTGTTTAGGCCAACCTATCCAGTCCACCCCCACGAAGCATCGATATGCCCAACCTTCGAGTAGAACAGTGATCTTTGAAGCTCTTCCTTACAGCTTCAAGCCGTTGATTCTCTTCCTCTATGAAGATATCTCCGCTCTGCCACCTTCGTCCTGTATAACCCCACTGGGTCGATTCTACTACGAACTAAGGGGCTATCCCTCCTGAGCTTTGTCAACTCAGACCCATCTAGAGTAAATTCCCTAACACGCTCCCTGTGCTCGGTTTCCAATCACTTCCAAAAGTGACGAAGTCTTCTAGGTCCTGTGCGCCTACACCCACGACAGCTTAAGCTTCCCCCTTCTCAGACTTGCTACTGAGAATCAAACTCGACCTGCACTCGCCTTCACGGCTCGAATAACTCGACTCAACTCTGAACAAAGTGAGAACAAAAGTACAACTATTTAGCCTCCTCGACGCACTCTATGCGGAGGAATTCGACTGCACTCTATGCAGGAATCTCCTGGCCTAAACAGAGAAACAATTGAAACTCATTCTCTCAGGTTATGAACCTGATACGCAATCACATATGCAGCATATAAAAGGTAAGCATAGAAAGAAGTGAACATGCAAAGGCACAATATCAACAACACACAGAGATCAAACACGTCCATGGAATTGAATCAGGGCTCTTCCTATTAATTCAATATCTGTACATGGAGGTTCTGCTCAAGCTCTCTGCTCTGCTCCTTTCTCTCAATGCTAATGCTGAATAAAAGTGTTATGTTACAATGAATATAAGGGAGGGTGTCTATACTCCATTTTCCCTCTCGAAAGTAAAACTGTCTAATCTATATTTAATCACTCTATCTACTTGCATTAAATCTAGTAAATGCCTCAGCTACCTAAGGACGAGAGCTTATATGCTCAAGGTCCGTTACAATATACAAGTGCGCTTCATCACATCATGGTATTAATGTTTGGCGCAGCCAAATTACAATGTTCCAAAAATTAAATGCTAGCATTCTCCAGCTGTTCCTTTGCTCCACGCGTTGGCTCGCTTGATTGAGTGAGCGATGCTCCTGCATCATACTCCTCGGCTCAAAAGATTTCATGGGCTCCTGCTCATGAGCTCCTGTACAGTCTGCTCATGTTTCTGTATAACTGCCTCTGTTTCCCAGCTAGCATCCTCCACTGGGTGGTTCTTCCACTTCACCAGGTATTCAAAATATTGTTTCCTCCTGGTCTTTCCGCCAACTCTTTTATCCAGTATGCACTCCATTTCAGGCTTCTGTGCAACTGGTAACTGCTTCTGCCACTCTACCACTGGTTCCTTAGTTCCAGCCTCTGCTTCTTCAGTCCTATAGGGGTATAAATCCGAAATATTGAAAATCGGAGATATCCCGATGCCCTCCGGCAGCTCAAGCTCGTATGCCTTCTCGTCAAATTTTCTCAGAATTTTGCATGGCCCAATTTTCTTCATCTTGAGCTTGTTGTATGTTCCCCTTGGGAACCTTTCCTTCCTCAAATGCGTCAGAACCATGTCCCCAACTTCAAACTGAAGCTTTCTTTTTCTTTGATCGGCCTTGCGCTTGTACTCCAGGTTTGATTTTTGCAATCGCTGCTTCACCTGCGTGTGAAGTTCCCGCATCGCCTCAGCGAATTCCTCAGCTCTTGCGCTGCTAGTCTCATCCTGTTTTGGCTCCCTGAGCTCCAACACTCCTCTTGGCTGTGTCCCATACAAAATCTGAAATGGGCTCTTTCCTGTACTTCGATTCACAGAATCGTTGTACGCAAACTCTGCCTGTGGCAAAATCTGATCCCAACTGCTGTGATGCTCCATCACCAGACTCCTCAACAGATCTCCCAGGCTTTTGTTGACCACTTCTGTCTGCCCATCTGTCTGCGGATGGTAAGCAGAACTGAATGCTAAGTCAGTTGCTAGATTCTTCCATAGTATCCTCCAAAAATGGCCTATGAACTTCGTATCTCGATCCGAGACTACGCTTCTCGGCAATCCATGCAACCACACGATCTCTTTAAAGAAAAAATTTGCAATGTGTGTCGCATCGCTGGTCTTATGACACAGAATGAAATGTGCCATCTTCGAGAATCTATCCACCACAAAAAAGATGGAATCTATGCCTCTTTGCGTTCTCGGTAGTCCCAAGACAAAATCCATGCTAATGGCCTCCCATGGTCTCTCGGGTATGGGCAACGACTGATATAATCCCGTGTTCTGCTCTCGGCCCTTTGCATGTTGGCATATCCTGCACCTGTCAACAAACCTTTTCACCTTTGTACGCATGCTCAGCCAATAATATGATTCGCTTAGCTTGGCGAATGTCTTGTCATGCCCGAAATGACCTGCTAGTCCACCGCTGTGCTTCTCCTTCACCAAATTCTCTCTCATAGAGCAATCTGGTATACATAACCGATTGCCTTTAAACAACAATCCATCCTGGACTAGGTATTCTATCCAAGGACTCCTATCCCTGAGGACTGGATTCTCGGCTGCTTCGTATGCTTCCCCGAAATCAGCATCACCTGCATACATATCCTTCAGGTTTTCAAAACCCAACGTTTTGACCCTGAATTCCTGCAACATCAAACATTTTCTGCTCAAGGCGTCTGCTACCTTGTTCGCAGTCCCCGAAATGTGCTTGATCACGAATGTGAATTTTTGCATATACTCCACCCACTTCGCATGCTTCTGGTTCAGCTTCTCCTGCTAACTTACAAACTGCAATGCATGGTTGTCGCTATACAACACAAACTCCTTGGGTATGAGATAATGCCTCCACTTATTCAATGCCTATATAATGGCATAGAATTCTTTTTCATTTGTGGAGTACTTCAACTTCGCATCATCCAACTTCTCGCTATAGTATGCCACAGGTCTGTCATCCTGACTCAGAACCCCTCCAACTGCATACCCACTGGCATCACATTTCACCTGGAAAGTTTTCTGGAAATCTGGCAACACTAACACCGGTTGCTCAGTAATCTTCCGCTTCAACAAATTGAAGCTCCTTTCTGCCTCGGCTGTCCACTGGAAAATCTTATGCCTCTTTCTCACAGTGTCCATCATTGCGGCGCTAATCCCACTGAAATTCCGAATAAATTTCCTGTAGAAGCTCTCCAAACCATGGAAGCTCCGTACCTCAAAAACATTTCTCGGCGATGGCCAATTCCTGATTACTTCAACCTTCTTAGGATCCATCCTTAACTCGTTTACCGAAATTAAAAAACCCAAGTAAATGAGCTCTGTCTGCATAAAGGAACACTTCTTCAAATTTATCAGCAGTTTCTCCTATTGCAATCTCCTCATCACAATGGCCAAATGCCTCAAGTGTTCAGCCTTTGTCTTGTTGAATATCAGTATGTCGTCCAAATATACGACCACAAATTTACCGATGAATTCCTGCAAGACTTCATTCATCAGCCTCATGAATGTTCTTGGTGCGTTTGTCAACCCAAACGACATGACCAGCCATTCGTACAAACCCTCGTTTGTCTTGAATGCTGTCTTCCATTCATCTCCCTCTCTCATCCGGATCTGATGATATCCGCTCTTGAGATCTATCTTCGAAAAATAGTTTGCCCCACTTAGGCAATCCATCAGGTCATCCATTCTTGGTAATGGGAACCTGTACCTGATGGTGATCTTATTGATCGCCCTGGAGTCTGTACACATCCTCCAGCCTCCATCCTTTTTCGGGCTCAGTACTATCGGAACAACACATGGACTAAGACTTTCCCTGACTAGTCCCTTGTCCTGCAGATCCTGTACCTGCCTTTTGACTTCCTCGTTCTCCTGAGGTGTCAACCTGTACGCTACCTTATTCAGCAAACTTGCTCCAGGAATAAGGTCAATGTGGTGACTCACACTTTTCACCGGTGGCAATGATCGCGACAGTTCATCCACGATGATATCAGCGAACTCCTCTAGTAGTTGCTGAATCTCTTCCAGCAAGTCATCCACTCTCGTGCTTGTTAGGACAATTCTCGGCTTTCTGACAACCAAGAATTGTGGATCTTCATTCTTCTCCACCTCTGTGAGAAGCTCCTTCCCACTCATGAGAAGTATCATGCTGCTAACTTCTGTTTCTATCCTCTTATCCTTCATCGGCAGCAGTGTGTGTGATTTTCCATCCTTCTCTAAGGTATATGTGTTCAGTCTCCCATCATGAACAACATGCCTATCATACTGCCATGGTCTTCCCAATAATACATGACAGACATCCATGGGAATGACATCACACAGGATCCCATCTCTATATTCACCCATTTTAAATTGGACCAAGCATTGTCTTGTAACACGTACCTGGTGTCCCTTCTGCAGCCATGTCACTTTGTATGGACTTGCGTGCCTACACATCTACAGCTCCAATTTCTCCACCATCTCGGTCGAAACGAGATTGTCAGTGCTTCCGCTGTCCACGATGACCTTGCATTTCCAGCCCTTTGTCTTGCAAGTTGTCCGAAACAGTCTACATCTTTGCGCTGTGTCCTCCACCTCTTTCTCAGGTTTCAAGAGAACTTTATGCACCGTTAGCGACTTCCCGCTTCCAGTGTCCTCATCCTCCACGTCATGCCTCTGCGCCTCAGCGATGTGAGCATTCCCTCTGTCTACTTTCCTCTCTGGATAGTCCACTTCTTTGTGGCCATATTTACCACACGTGAAACATGTGATAACTCCTCCTCTACCTCTGCCTCTACCTCGGGTACGAGGAAACGTATTTGCATCAGCATATCTGCCACCTTGCTGATCATCTTGCTGCCTCCTTGGCTCAAAATTTTGCTGCCTCTGCTGTGAGGTTCCACCTCTCTCAGCTTTTCCCTAAGGCCTCTTCCAATCCTCCTTGGGTTTCTATGTTCTCTCTTGAACAACAGCTTTCCCTCTGGGCTGACTCCTGCCTCGCCCTCGCTGTCCCTACTTGCGGCTCAGCTTTTCTTCGGCCTTCAGAGCCATCTGATATGCATCCTCAACTGTGCGGATGGTCAGTAAGCTTAGCTCATCCTGAATGTCATACCTAAGACCATTCAGGTACCTCGCCACCTTTTCGTCATCGCTTTCCCGATGACCAGCTCGAATATTGAGCCTGTAGAATTCCTCGGTGTACTCTTTCACCATCATCAACTTCTGTCTCAGGTTCTGCATGCACCTAAACAGAGTGATCTGGTAGTCCCTCGGAATGAACTTCGCCTTCATCTTGGCGATCATCCGATCCCAGCTCTTGATCTTCTGTTTGCCTTTGGAACGCCTGTCCACCTGCAGCTTGTCCCACTATAAGGCTGCGTGTCCTTTCAGCTTGGTGACCGCATGTCTCACCATCTTGTCCTCTTCGATATCTTCATAATCGAAGTAGGTGTCGAGTGCTCGGATCCAATCCAGCAACTCTTCAACATTTAGACTTCCCTCGTAGACGGGAATGTCCATCTTCGTTTTCGAGCTCATCCTCGAAATAGATTTTATCAACCTCTCAGTCGAGGCATCTTCTGCTGAGACTCCTTCTTCAGCATGTCCAGCTTCCTCTTCAACTTCAGAATTGCTGAACTCTACTGCACCCGCTCCACGCCTCTGTGCAGTCTCCATTTCTTCGAGTCTCGCCCTGAGATCTCGCATCTGTCGCTCCATCTCTGGGTTACCTGTTGGCCTACCCCTTCTTCTGGCATCCCTATCCTCACGATCAGGTGACTGCCTTTCTCGTCTTGGCGGCATTATGAAATCTGCATCCACTCTGTTACCCAAACAAAGAGAACCCCAACCTCCTTGCTCTGATACCACTCTGACGCAATTCGTGTGTATCAGAGTGCTCCTCTTTCCTCCTTTAACCTGAAATACACAGACAAGTTCCAAGGCTCTGATACCACTCTGACGCAACCCCACTCTCACAGCTACCGGTCGCTCCACCAGGACCTTCTTTCTCCTTGGCCCGAAGAACTCAAAGGTTCTTCACTCCTCTCGGGAGTATCTACCCACAGTAACCTTCCTCGCTCCGATCTTCCCCACTCTTCTTATTGGAGGATCTGTTGTCGCGACTTCGCGAGTCCTATGCCTGCTAGCCGAAGTCTTCGGATCCCCGAGACCCGATATTCCTGGTCAACGCTGAATTTCTTCGGCGTGTCGGGACCTCGCGCTATCGCGGCTCATGCACTTATATCTTCGGTTCCCAAGTCTCGAGATCCGAGGAGCCGAGATGTCGACTACTCGTTTCCTCGCCTTTCGTTAGCTCGCTACTCGCAAGACTAACCTTCTGAGCTCGTCAACCTCCGAGACCCGATGTCCCGAGGTCACTCTTCACATCAACCCACTATGATCCATGCCAGGCACGTGATCTCCGCGACGTCGGCTCTCGCGTTCTCGCGTCTGTTTTGGCCAACCTATCTAGTCCGCCCCCGCGAAGCACTGATATGCCCGATCTCCGAGTAGAACAGTGATCTTTGAAGCTCTTCCTTACAACTTCAAGCCGTCAATTCTCTTCCTCTATGAAGAGATCTCCACTCTGCCACCTTCGTCCTGTATAACCCCACTGGGTCGATTCTACTACGAACTAAGGGGCTATCCCTCCTGAGCTTTGTCAACTCAGACCCATCCAGAGTAAATTCCCTAACACGCTCCCTGTGCTCGGTTTCCAATCACTTCCAAAAGTGACGAAGTCTTCTGGGTCCTGTGCGCCTACGCCTGCAACAGCTTCAACTTCCCCCTTCTCAGACTTGCTACTGAGAATCAAACTCGACCTGCACTCACCTGCACGGCTCGAATAACTCGACTCAACTCTGAAAAAAGTGAGAACAAAAGTCCAACTGTTTAGCCTCCTCGACGCACTCTATGTGGAGGAATTCGACTGCACTCTATGCAGGAATCTCCTGGCCTAAACAGAGAAACAATTGAAACTCATTCTCTCAGGTTACGAACCTGATACGCAATCACATATGCAGCATATAAAAGGTAAGCATAGAAATAAGCGAACATGCAAAGGCACAATATCAACAACACAGAGAGATCAAACACGTCCATGGAATTGAATCAGGGCTCTTCCTATTAATTCAATATTTGTACATGGAGGTTTTGCTCAAGCTCTCTGCTCTGCTCCTTTCTCTCAATGCTAATGCTGAATGAAAGTGTTATGTTACAATGAATACAAGGGAGGGTGTCTATACTCCGTTTTCCCTCTCGAAAGTAAAACTGTCTAATCTATATTTAATCACTCTATCT
>JZKD02S1720909.1:69539-84273 GCA_000966675.3 Picea glauca
ATATTTGGATTTGATTTAGTGTGAAATGTGTTATCATTATTAATACATATTTTTTATTTATTAATAATGATTTTAATTTAATTGTTTTTATTTATTTATTTTAATAATAAGTATGAATTTTTTATTTTTTTTATGTTGTGCTTGATAATGGGATTGAATAGCTCATCTTCAATATATTTTAATTCAAAACCTAACTGATGGATTATATATGATTGATTTTCATTTTTGTTTACATAGTGGATTAACCACTTTTCAACTTCCTCTTACGAAAATTGAATTAGGATATGAAATTCATTGGCCCATGAACTTTTCAAAGCTTTTAGTTGTTCTTGCAATTGACCCTTTGTAAGAAATACAAAATCAATTATTAAATGTCGAGCCTCCAACTCTTTAGTTACATATGTTGGAGATATTACACACTCACCTATAATTATTTTACTTAGTTTGATAGTCCAATGTTGCAAACGCTTCCTTAGATGAGAATATTCTCTCTAAAGAATATTCCCCTACAATTTAGGGTTCTCCTCTTCAGTTCAGATTCATCTAAACTCAGTTAGACTAGTGTAATTCACTCATGCATGAAAACCTCGGCTTTATCACCAACAACTTCATGAGTTTCTCTCACTTCCACATATGTGACCTGTTAGCACTAGAAGTCATCTTTGGATTGCAGCATAGGTAAGCCCAGTACCCATCAATGTTTAGTTGGATGTTGGTTTAAATGGGTGGAGATCAATGGACAAAACTTAGCACTAGAATGATGTTCCAACACAGAACCAGACAAGAAACGTACAGGGAAGTGAGGGCCACATTAAATTCAGTCAGTGGATTGAGTTTGAAGGCGAGAAGAGAGAATAATTGGTGAGAAAATGAGAACAAGACTACTATGGGCATTCGTCCTTCCAACAACTTGAAGAAGATAAGCACAGGCTCGATGATGATTTGAGCCTAGGTTTCAAACACTAAAATGTGTTTACAAAGGACACAGATACAGCTGCAGTATGATCAAACCTCCATCATCCTGCAACTGCAATAGCTCGACTGGATCCTCCGATTCCAAGCCATTCGGTGTGAGAGGGAAAAGGATAACAAATATAGCTGATTAAAACAGGTCACGATACTACTGTAATCAAACCTACATTACAACAGCATAACAACCCTTGACTGGATCCTCGAATTCCTAGTGTCTTAACACAGTGTTTACAGAGAGATGGAAAGAAACTGACTTCTATTAACTAAAAGTCTCAAATCAATTACGTAACTAGACACAGCTCTAGTGTTAAAACATATCACAAAATGGGAGCTCTTCTCAACCAAAGACCTTTACAAAAATGACAGAACTCCATATTTATACTCAAAAAAAATTTCCTGCAGCAGAGGTGTGCTCGAGTCTTCGCATTAAAGGTTTTGCATCTGCATGCTTTCTAACAGACTATGCATGTAGTCTCCTGTTGGAAGCAAGCTCTATTAGATGTAATCGCATTTCAGAATGGACCTGTAGATGAATTGACTAACTGATAGTCCTTTTCTGGGCTTTCCATTTATGGTGTAAATGATGTTCAACCGCCACCATTTGCCACAATAATTGCTTCATCGGGATCAAAGAAGGCCCAAGTCAACTTTTCACCTGGGAGACGTGATGGTGTCTACATTTATGCCATCTAGAGCTGAGTTGGATGCTTATGGGGAGGCCTGACAGCAGACGTGGATGAGGATTTGGAGGGACGATTGGCGTGATGGCATGCTTACTGGGTGTGTGGTGGCTAGGTGGAGGAGACACAGAGGCTAGGAAGAAGCTGCAGCGATGACACAAGAGGGAGTTGAGGTGGCAGTGGCATGGCATGAAGTTGTACAGATAGCGGGAGATGAGAAGGGGAGACGTGACAAGTGGGACAGTGAGTGGAGGAAAGGTGTGAGGGAGTGAAAGCTATAGGGGAGTGGGGGATGTGACAGACAAAGGAGAGAGAAGGAGTGAAGGACAACTGTCGGTGGGACAGAGGGGACACTTGTCGACCCAGGAGATGGTGCTATATGCACATGTGCATATCAAGGCTACAAAAAGCAGTTTGATTCTTCACCTCTTTTGGTCCTGATATGCTCCTTCGTTTGACATGTCACACCTCCGCGAAACCGTGGTTTCGTCCCTAGCCCGTCCTGCAAATTTTAACATCCACACATGTTGGGGCCTTGATATGACCAACGACTATTGATCTGGATCGCGCCGATCTCAACTGCCCAGATCTACACGCCTCTTAGCACAAAGCACCAAATGGTCACATCAATCCCGACGGACGTAGGATAAGCGCCATTTAGTGGGTTTTTGGCCCCTTTCTTCGCATTCTATCACCCAAGGGACAAATCCAAAGAAAAAAATCTCCCTTGCAAGAATGTGTGATAATATTAGGTTCCATGGGGGATAGAGTGCTCCCTATGAGGCTCTAAGATCTCCTTTTGCAATTCTAGTCACCTCCTGTTGGGCTATGTAGTCAAGCTCAAAAACACCTTGCTGAGGAATATTGAGCTGACAAGTAAAACCAGAAATAAACACACATGCACCAAGGATCTTATTTATGTACAGATCTAAACTAATTTATTTTTTACATGGGGCTAGGTGAAAGAAAATTTCCACCATAGACAATCAAGTAAATTTTTGAATGGAAGCTTCCCTACTATGTCAATGATTGGTAACAGACGACACAATCATGACAACAGAATGGTTACATCCCTTAACTTATCTCTGAGGGCTGAAGTTGAGATAAAATAGTGTGGCTCCAAGATATGAAGGAAATGCCACTCCATGTACTCATGGAAAGGCTCATAGAATGAGTGGCAGATTCTAGAAAATTTGTAGCAGGAAGCCTAATCTACTCCACAGCTTCTCATACATTGCTGAATTTCTCTGGCAAGCTCAGGTGGATGAGAGGCTTGTGTAGGATGACTGATTTCAGGCGATGGATTCTCATGGATAGGCTCTGGAAAAGAGATAAATTGTTCCTCCTGTTGCTCCTCTTCTTCTTCTTGTCTCTCCCAAGGTTCAGATTCATAATAATCATATATAGGACCCATAGGAAAAATCTGCTCTTCAATCTGCTACTCAGTGGTGTATGCAGGAGATGGGAAGAGCTGCATATCTAGCCCCTCTTCTTCTTCACTAGGAAACTCATCAAATATAGGTTGCTCCTAGTCAATGTTTGAAATAACTTCTTCATTATAAACCAGGCTGCCCAAAACATCTTCTTCAAAGACAAGAATATCCCCTGCATCATCAAATGAGTCAAAAATAGGTTTCTCATACCTAGGATCTTTAGAAAAAGGGATGCAAGGGAAATTAGCTTCCATAACAGGCTCAATTTTTGTACTTTCCTCAGTGGGGTAGCAAACACATATTTTGTCTGATGAAGGTGAACAGGGAAGAGAAAGAACTGATTTCTGATCCAAGTCATCGCTTCCATACTCATATTTGATTTTTGAATTTCATATGGAATGTATAATGCATACATCTCAGGAGTGACATGTAGACACTTTTTCATGCACCATGTGTTGGAGCCACCTTTTTCAACTAGTTTAAATGTAAATTTTAAAGTCAAATGTTGGTCTTTAAGTTCTCTTTCACTTCGTGACATTTACAAGATAAAATTTTCAGCAGTCCCAACATGCGAAATAGCAAAGGATGTTATGTTTCATAAGTCACCACCTTTTATCGTTAAATGAAAATTTTAACTTTTTGTACCTCGGGATATCGCGCTTCGAGAGTTACAAGTCAGAATATTTACAAGCCCCGATGTGCGAGGTTGCAAAAAGTTGTTAAAAGCTTACCTCAGGTTAAAGATAAGAGTAAAATTCTTTAAACCCCAGTCAAGTGTTGTCAAGATTTCATGTCTCGGCATTCACTGTCTCCAAAAGCATTGCCGTCATAACTCCGATAGGTGAAGCTGCGAGACTTTTACATAAGTAACCTGGGTTAGTTTCAGGGGTGGTTCGTTTTGACCATGGTTAAATCTTTTCGAGATTTCATGACTTGGCGTATTCGCCTCCCAAAAGCTATACCTTCAAAACCCTGAGTGGAAAAGTTGCGATATTGCTCAAATATTAATTAATTAAAACACTTAATCCAGTTTATCTTCTAGTTTAAATAGATCACATCATCGCGATCTTGGGATTTCACAAATCAGCATATGCTCCTCTCGGAAACTATACTTTCGAAGCCCCGAGTCGCGAAGTCGCGATATACATTAAAACATGATTAATTAAACACGTAATCATGTTTCCATTCTTGCTTAACTAAATCCAATCATCGCGTTCTCTGGTTTTAAAGGCTCAAAAGGTTAGAGTGAAAACTCCCGATAAGGAGAACACCTAAAGGTTGATTAAAGTTTAAGAAATCCTGATTAAAGAAGCTAAGCTAGCTTAATCAGTGTTTAATGCAAAAATAATATGCACAGTCTACGAGGTAAATTTAAATTTTCCTTACGCCAACTTGTGTCACGAACCATCAAAATTTATGACATTAATTGGAAATGAGGCGAAGCGACAAGTAAGGATATGGTTTTTATTACTAAATCTGTCTCTAAAATTGATTTGACCGTTCTATTCATAAGGATGTTGAGGTTTTAAATGGTCAAAGATATAGATCTTTTTCTTCAGTGTCACAAATCTCATTTCTATTTTACGTAGAGAAACTTTCCTCAGCAAACTGATTTCTATATGTATACATATTTTTATCGTAGGAGAGCTAAATCAAATTCCCCCGTCATGGCCCCATGAAAAGCATCCAAGGAAAGTGCAGAGATTTCAAGGCAAGGCTCGGATAATGTTTTTGATACTTCACCCTAAAGCATTGATTCAGTTAGAACCTGGTCGTATATTTCTGAGATTCTGCAGTCTGAATTGGTAGACTATTCAGATGATTCCAGTGACAATGAGAAGGATGACCTGGACACCAAATACAAGATCATTGTCCAAGAAAAAATGCATAAAGTAGTGGCCAGGCCATGTCTGCTTCCTTACTATGATATGATCTGATGGGCGCTAGACCATGTATATATCCCAACCAGAACCATTGTTAATGAGAAGAAGGTCACTATTAGGACCTTTAGACCAGAACAATTACAGGTGATGTACAAGTTGCCACCCACATAGAATTTCACATACAATGTCGAGTTTCTTAAGGATTTTAAACAGAAGGAATGCGAGCAATACAACAAAAGCTTATCTTATTTGATCAAGGATTGGGTCTCACACCTCGTGAAGTTCAGGGACGATAGCAACAGAATTTATTCCATATCTTCTTTGGAACCACAGTTCAAATACATAGCAATGATGACCTGTAGATTGTATGGGAGGGAAGATATCACACATTTTTTCCTCCCATGGGTGCCTCTAATACATACAGTGGCAGAAGGTTGTTCCTTCGAATGGGCCAAACTATTGCCAGATAGTCTGACCAGTCAGATTACAAAGTATCGGATGCAGAGGGCGAGCAAGAAGGCCACTTCATTCTTTATGTCCGCATACATCATGGATGTCGTGTGTTTTGTGACGCCTTTTCTCTTAATGAGATAGAGCTAGGCTCCATCAGATGATGAGCCTATCCACGTCTACCATTCAAATCTTTGGGAAGACAAGGCTTCAGATTTCATATATGAAATTTTCAATTGGGTAATGGTACCGATGCATGTCGCCATCTTCGGTAATCCACCACCCAGGATCTCAGATAGCATCGCGACCAATTTGAGCAGTATGGCCGACTGGTACATGGAGGAAGAATTTTCATACATCAGGGTTTTTTTCACTTCTGTCCCTCCACATGCTCTACCATTATTTATACCCAATAGGCTAGCTTGTCGTGAGATCACTAGGCAAACCGTGATTGGTGGCGTAAGCAAAGAGCTTAAGGGATATTCGAAGAAGGTATGGCTACCATTCCCTATTCACTTGAACACCAATTATTTATTAGATTTTGGGCATGCAAAGGATGAAGCAATAGCCTTGGAAGATATTAAATTGGTTCACATTGAATTTAAGAAACACGACCCACATAGGGTCATGATTAATCACTTGGCTAGTTGTGGCCTCAAAAGGTTTGAGCACGAGAATTCACCTCATGATGACATTTTCTGAGGCGCGATATCTTATGCCAAGATTTTGGCTCAGATACAAGCCTTGTTGCCTAAAGAGAGGGCTGATGTGTTCAAATTCCAAGAACATCGGTGGAGAAGCCTTCCCCCAGTATTACGGGGTCATAATACAATGACCGTAGAGGTGCAGAAAACGGAAGCCAAAGGCTCCAAAGATTTAGCACCCGACCGAGAAGAACACCAGGACAAGAAAGAGAAAACTGGGGGCCCGAA
The DNA here is from genome assembly GCA_000966675.3 of Picea glauca. Taxonomy (NCBI): domain Eukaryota; kingdom Viridiplantae; phylum Streptophyta; class Pinopsida; order Pinales; family Pinaceae; genus Picea; species Picea glauca. Next base: position 75,890 of record JZKD02S1720909.1, read on the forward strand.
ATAGGAAGCCAAGACTTCCTACCCTCCGAGTGAGTCAACCTCAGTTGTTACTCCAGGGAAATCATCTAAGCAGGTTGGCAATCCATCATTTCTATTACCCCCCTACAGTCCACAAATTTAGGGGTCCCAGACACAGGGTGGGTTTTCGGCGAAGAATTAATGCCCATAACAACCAAAGAGATACCTCCGAATGAATTCTTCTTTGATAAGAAGAGAAAGGTTGTCATGAAATAGGAATTTTATCAAGAGGTAGGTAAGGTAGCCAAGAAATTTAAAATCTTAGCCGATGGAAAAGATGTGAAGAAGAAAAAATTTGTGACTCAAATAGTAGAAACATTGGGGGCTTTTGCTACAGCATACCAATATTTAGTCGGGACCCTAAAGGATCATCTGAAGTGAAAAAATCATTTGATCAAAACATTAGAGGCTAAACTAGCTACGACAGAGGACGCTGCCAAAGATCAAGCGAATACAGGTTTGGAACAAGCTAAAGTAGTTGATCAAAAGGAAATTTATCCTCTCAAAGACGACCTTGAACAGAAACAGCTGATGGCTTAGATAGGTCAGACACAGGTAGGCCAGGAAGGAGAATTGATAGAGTACCTACAAGCCAAATTAGACTTCACCGAAAGCCAAGTAATCGATATTGGGATATTTCAGTCCCAATCTATAGAGATCAGAAAAAGAGTGTCGACAGCTCAACAAGGCCTACTTGCTAAGGTAGAAACGATTCAAAACAACTGTCGACTCATTGATCGAGTATTGGAAAACCTCACTCTCAGAGAAAAAGATGATGGGGTGGCCCAAGTTGCTCTCCAGGAGGCTATTATATCCACGACGAGAAGGGAAACAGGCAGTAGTTCCAAGTTTTCTATCTCAGAGCAGACCCGAGGTAACATCTTGTTGAAAGAATGGAAGCGTGACATATATGAAGGCAGACAACAAGCTAGAGAGATAAGAAAATATTGTGAAGAAACCTTTGGTTTTCTAGATGGAAGTTGGTTGGGTTTCGATGATGAAGGAAACACTAAAACACTAGACCAGATCAATACAGCCAAACATCTGCTCAAGATCAAGGAAAATGAAGAAAGAGAATTGGCTGAAATATCACAAATAACCCACACAGACACAATCCAAATAGATAAATGGTTGATTAAATTGAGTGTACAACTATGTTCTATCAGCGCCAAAGAACAACACGTGGAGGGAAAGTTGTCAAAATTGGTGAAGGATTGTTACACTTTCGAGGCCAACAATCAAGCAGAACCTTCTAAGTTAATATCCCAACTGGTGGAGAAGTGTGTCATTTTCATGGAGAATGCGAAGAGGTAGGTTTATGGTACCAAATAATGACAAAAACCAAGAATTTAAATGATTAATATCCTTTGTTGTAACTGAAAACCTCTGGAATGTGTGAGATTCCATACTATATAAATTTGTATAAATATACATTTTGTAGAAAGAAACAAGGATGGACCTATTTTGGTCAATTGTAATAGAGACTATTTTTTGAATATTAATACAAAGCAAATCAGAAGACTCCTGATTCTATCAATACTGTGTTATGAGTTTGTTTCCTCTCTATTTTCTTGTTAAGTTTCATTTCGCACATATATGTTTGATCAATGTTACACTACAATTTAGTAAAACCTCTACTGTGGTGATTAATTTTAATTGTCTATAAAGTTTATAGTTTTTCCTCTGTATCGGCTATCAACAAGTACAATACCTATGGACTCATTAGATTTTCATATCTTATGCATTCATTAGATTTCTTCTCACCTTTTTCCTCCTCTATTTACAGGGAGAGATTCTCCCTTGATAGGAGCCTCGTATTATAAACAACTTTATGTTTTTCTCACATTTTCACACACACCAATTATTTGCTAGATAACACAGTTACAGGAAAAGGCCTTTGGTTTGTAATTTATCTTTTACATTAAATCATATAGCTCTCTTTTATACGATTGAATTGAGACAACATCTAAAACTCTGAAACTTTCCTTTACATTCATTATTCCTCTATGACTGTCCCCATTGTAAGATAGCCTAACATTGAGCCCAGATTATCGGACCAAACACATATCGCTTTGAAACTTTTTGATACTATTCTTAAAACAAACAATACCCAGGTAGAACTTGAGCACTTGTGGGTTGCAATTGAGCGGGATATAAACATCCAGGAATAGTTGGAGGCTAGACAGCGGTAACCTGGAAATCAGCCCTAGCGTCCTTTCCCGAAGGTTGTTGCTCTCCTCCTTATTACTCATCACTCACTTTCAGATGCCTAGACACTGTACCTTCTAAGCCTTAGGTACAGACTCTGGAACAACATCTTTTTGGCGTCGTTGTTGGGGCTGAAGTTATGAAACCTTTTTCTTGGGAAGAACAACATTCTCACAAGTTTCACCCTTTGATAGTGAACAAAGAGTGAACATCCTTTAAAGGATTTTCTTATCTTTCACTTGGTGAATCCACATTTAAATATGCTGGCATCCAGTCGAAGGAATACCAGACTAAACCCAGAAGGGAAAACAAACCATGCCTGTTTCCGATCTCAAAAAAATACTGAAAACTAGAGGTTCCCTTAAGCCAACTACTATAGTCTACCAGCTTAAGTACACACAAGACAAGATCAAGAGTTCATTTGAACCATCAACTTGGCACAATTCCCCTCACAAAACCATAAATCCAATTTTAGCTCTCTTTGAGACTAAGAGTGAAACCCATTCGATAACCTTTGACGTATACAGAGGTAAAAGACTTGTAGTGGATTTATCATAGATCGATATCCCACCAACTTTTCAGTTAGATCTCACAACCTCACCAAATCTTGGAGAGTATACATTACACTCAGATTACACACCCACGGGTTCCCCTAATTAAATTTCTTGCAAATTTGAAGAGCCAAGTCCTCGCATCACTTATCACCTGTCTTTGGTTTTCTCATCTCACAAAGAAGCTAAAGATTCTCTTTTAGTGTTCCAGAACCCTCTATACAATACACTGTTTCCCTATCCAGTAGTACCAATGGCAGTTGTAGGAGGAGGAGGTGGGGGAGTTTTTGGAGGTGGAGGATTTTTAGGAGGTGATGGGGCTCCAGGAGGAGGATCAGGAGGTCAAGGGCCTCTCCCCCCTCCCAGATTTTTCACTAAAGTGGCTGGAAGATATGCACCTTTTTTTCTACCTGTCCCTCTTCATGACATTCCTGAAAATTATATTAAAAACTTACCTAAGCTTACAGGAGAAGGAGACTTGACCGCAGCCGAACATATAAACTTCTTCGATCAGTTCGTGGATATCCTAGGTCTCGAACACGAAGACGTGTATTCGATTCTTTTTGTTCAAACTTTCGAAGGACAAGTATGAACCTAGTTTCGAAGCCTACCTGTAGGGTCAATATTATCCTACGATGCTCTAGAAGACACCTTCCTTAGGTAATGGGGTGAAAGGAAAGACCAGTTGTATTATTTGACCGAGTTCGGATCTTTAAAGAAAAAGAATTCAGAAACAGTTATGGAATTTATTAAAATATTTAATAAGTTGTATAATAAAATCCCAGCCGAAGTTAAACCATCCCAACTTGCACCCAAAGTAACCTTCACAGGAGCTTTCGAACCTGATTTCTCCCTTATCTTAAGAGAAAGAAGAGGGACTACCCTAACCCGAATGCAGGATGATGTTGTAGAAATTGAATCTAACATGATGGCCTCTAGAAAGTTGAAAGCTAAGGTAGAAACGGGAAACCAAGAAACCAGATGTTTCAGGGAACAAGCCAGACCCTTAGGGTCTAATAGATCCACAGACAATAAAATGGATGATATGGCTAGGATAATTAAGGAATTGTCGAATAAAAATTCTAGGATGGAACTGGATCAATCGAAGGCCAATCCTTTCATTAAAAGAGAATTCAGGAGAAACCCCAACCTTCAAAATCAACAAAGACAGACTAAAAATGAAGATCAGAAAATTCAAACCCCTTTAAAAAATGAAAATTTTGTAGGAGGAAATGACCTGGAAGATTTCGAGGGTCTGGAAGAAGATGTGACAAATTTGGGTGACAACTGCACTCAGCCTTATGTAACTAAATAAGATTATGAGAAGTCTTTAAACACACATCAACCCTCAAATGCATATGATGACATAAACAATATAGATGTCCCTGACCATCAAGAAGTAACTGATTCAATAATGGATGAAGTCCAACCTAGGTATAACCTGAGGTCTAAAAACAAACCTGTGTTGATTTCTCAACCCAAGAAAATTATCCCTAGAGGTGAAGTATATGTGCCCACCCCAAAGGATACCGAAACATATAAAGGGACTGACTTATTAGATCCAAAGATGAAGGAGGTTGAGACCCAGACAAAGGAGATCAAGATAGCCGATACACAGACACCGGTAATTAATATCACGAGTAATAAATCAACTCAGACAAATAAGTTGGAGAAGAGAGAGTCTGAGTTTTCAACCAGAGAAACAGACAAAGGTAGTGGCGGTTTTAGTTTTGAAAATGAGATAAATAGGATCAAAATACCGATCCCTCTGGTTGAATTAACAAAGAATCCTACATATCGTAAATAGATAACCAAAGTGATAGGTTGTTCATATCAAGAAAGTCAATCTGACGTGATAAACTTGGAAGATGATAAGCCCAATATCACTTTTGGTCCACATTTCGAGGGTGCTAGAGACACCGTCGCTCCTTTCTATATCACCCTAAATGTGCATGATCGAATATTGCATAACTGCATGCTAGACTCTGGAGCCTCACATAACGTGATGCCCAAAACTATTATGGATAGAATAGGCCTCGAGATCACCAAACCTTATGGAGATTTCTACTCTTTCGATTCGAGAAGAGTTAAGTGCATGGGTATGATAAAATATTTAGTAGTCACCCTTGCATAGGTCCCAGTCAAAAGCATCCTAATGGATGTAGTTATTGTTGATATCCCCCCAAAGTATGGCTTACTACTATCAGGGTCGTGGGGAGCCAAACTTGGGGGGTCCCTCCAACTTGACATGACTTACACCACAATTCCTTTGTTTGGTGGACAACTTAATCGGTTATACAGGGAAACGAGGTTAGCCTATATAGTGAGCAATCCTCAGAATCCTAAAAATTTTCCTGTTTACATTGCGGATCAAGATCTAGGAAATTGTATTTTGTCTTTTGATGATGGTATAGATAGTTGCACAGAGGAAAATTACATAGATAAGAAAGAATCAGAAAATATGCATAGCACTGGGATTTGGAAAATGTTTTTTGATGGTGCCCTGTCATGTGAAGGAGTAGGTGCAGGGGTACTTTTTGTGGCACCTGAAAATAAATTTGTGTTCCCTTTCTCTTACATGCTTCAATGGGATATAGACTACACCATCAATGTATGTGAGTATGAAACCTTAATATTAGGATTGGAAGCTACCAAGAAGATAAACATAAATAACCTGGAAGTATATGGAGATGCAAAGTTGATAGTCAAACAGATAAATTGAAAATACCAGGCCAAGCACCCAAGATTGAGATCATACAGAAATTGTGCCTGGGATCTAATGGAAAATTTCTTCTCATTTGTGAATATCCACTTCATCCCATGCACCAAAAATTTACAGGCCGACTTGTTAGCCAAGGAAGCCTCGATGTTCACTCCCCCAATTGCTTTCAAATTGAAGTACCACATAGAGGTAAGGCAACGACCATCCATCCTGAACAAAATACAACACTGGCAGGTTTTCAAGGATGATGACAAGATCAGGAAATTCCTTGAAGCAATAGGCGACTTATCTGAAACTCACATTGATCAAGAGAATCAAAATGATCACATATGGATCATGTAAGAAGGAGAGGACCCTCAAGAGTTCCAAGAAAATATTTCAAATCATCGCATGCTAGTTCTAAAGAACAATCAAATTCTGAAAGGACTGATTTCTCTAGAAGGACTGTTCGATCAAAATGACATACCCTTGAAATCCACCCTGCAACCTCAACCAGAGGAGGTTGAAGACTACAATGTAGGGACCAAAGAAGAACCTAGGATTGTAAAAATATCAAAGTACCTTCCTCCCAAGGTAAAAATCAAGTATAAAGACTTGCTTGGACAGTATAAAGATGTTTTCGCTTGGTCTTACGAAGAGCTGAGAACTTACGACACCACTGTAATCGAACACAAGATACCCCTAAAACTTGGTGTCAAACCCTTTCGACAAAAACTCAAACAGATCAACCTTATTTTATTGCCTATGGTTGGAAAGGAAGTTAAAAGGCTCTTGGATGCAAAAATAATAGTACCTCTGAGATATTCCGATTGGGTAGAAAACTTGGTCCTGGTCAGAAAGAAGAGTGGAAAGATTAGACTATGTGTGGAATTTAAAAATCTGAATAAGTCCTCCCTCAAAGATAACTACCCTCTACCCAAAATGGATCACGTTTTAGAAAAGGTAGTTGGGGAAAACAGGATGTCAATGATCGATGGGTTCTCTAGGTATAATCAAATCATCATAAGTGAACTAGTTAAAGAAAAAAGAACTTTCACTACCCCTTGGGGTACTTTTATGTATGATAAAATGCCTTTTGGTTTAATGAATGCAGGCACTACCTTCCAACGTGCTATGGACATTGCTTTCATCGGTGAAAGGGATAAATTTGTGGTCATTTATCTGGATGATCTAACTGTTTTTTCTAAATCTGATGAAGATCATCTGGTACATCTCTAGTGGACGTTTGAGAAATGTCGTAAGTTTGGTCTGTTTTTGAATCCCAAAAAGTCCCACTTCACCATGAAAGAAGGTAAAATCTTGGGCCATATTGTGTTTCAAGACAGTATTAAAATCGATCCTAAAAGAGTTGAGGCTATAGATACTATAAATATTCCTAGGAATGTAAAATAAATTTAGTCATTTTTAGGAAAAATAATTTTTTTGAGGAGATTTATTCCGAACTTTGTTGAAATCGTGAAATTGATCACAGATATGCTAAAGAAAAATAGCGAAGTGAAATAGACAGTGGAAGCTAAAGAGACATTTGCACACATCAAGAGGGTCATAAGCGAGGCACCTGTACTGGCAATCCCTGATTATCAAAAAGATTTTCTTATTTTTTTGTTCGCCTCCAAACACACAATTTCCGCAGTTCTCCTCTAGAAAAATGAAGAGGGTTTTGAACAGCCAATAGCCTTTTTTAGAAAGAGTCTCAGAGACGTAGAACTTAAATATGATATAATGGAAAAGCAAGCGTATGTTATGGTGAAGGCGTTAAAAGAATTTAGAACCTATGTGCTGCATTCCAAGATAATCACGTATGTACCTACCAGTTCTATAAAGGATATTTTTGTTCAATCTGACAATGATGGAAGAAGGGGACATTGGCTTGCCAAAATTCAAGAATTTGACCTGGAGATAAAACCAATGAAATCGATAAAAGGACAAGGTTTGGCCAAACTATTAGCAGAATCAAATTTCAAATCTCTCAGTATAAATGGCCTACAAGGATATGAAGAAGGTGTGGACATGAACGAGTGTGATGAGCCAACAAGTGTGATCAGAATCGAAGAGAAGTTTGTCTCACCAGACTGGTACAAAAACATAGTGTCATACCTGATGACATTAAAAAGCCTAAGTGATGTATCCCCATCCAAAGCCAGAACACTGAAATTACATGCGGTCAAATATTGTATATCCGAAAATCAATTGTATTGGAAGGACCCACTAGGTTTCCTGTTGGTATGTTTAGATAAATCAGAAACAGAGAGGGTCATAAGCAAATTTCACGAGGGTTTCTATGGAGGACATCATGCTTGGAGGGCGACAACTTATAATATCCTAAGGGTAGGGTATTATTGGCCAAAACTTTTCTCAGATGTAAATGCCAAAGTTAGAGCCTATAACCTATTCCAATTGTTTGTAGACAATCATAAACTCCTAGCGCTACCACTGGTTTTGGTCAAAACGGAGGCTCCTTTCCAGCAATGGGGGCTAGATTTTATAGGTGAAATTAACCCCCATTCTAGCGCTCAACACAAATGGATCCAGATTGCCACAGATTACTTCAATTAATGGGTGGAGGCTATTCCAACCAAAAGGGCAACAGATTCAGTGGTAATAGACTTCCTAGAAGACAACATTTTGTCTAGATTCAGCTGCCCCTGAAAAATAGTCACAGATAACACCTAGGCTTTCAAATCTATGGCTATGATCATTTTTTGCTAGAAATACAATATTGTACTTGGTCATTCTACAACTTATTATCCCCAAGGAAATGGATTAGCCGAGTCTTTTGTTAGGGTCCTAACCCGCACATAGGTAGATTAATATATTCGGATGTAATAAAGGTCAATATTAATAAGGCCTTTCAATAAAATAGAATAAGGCGGATGTAAGAAGAC
>JZKD02S1720909.1:104841-121967 GCA_000966675.3 Picea glauca
TGGATCACACCCTTGGAAAGCGTCGGATGTCCCGACATCTTTCTCTCTGACGACCATGAGTACATATCTCTTATTAGTGTTTATGAGTCTTTTCATTTTCCCTGCACTAACAAGTTTTGTATTTACCCTCATGCTATGAGCTCTAACAATATATTTCACTCCCCCTTTAGTAAGGTGGTATTTGTTCTCATGACAAAAGAGGACTGCTTTTCTATCATAAATATAAGGACTTCCCAACACTATGCCACATATATCAAGTGGTACAACATCCAAATCCACTTCATCAATCAATTTTGAAGCAATAACAAATCTAATCCCACATTGTTTGGTGACATTAAGTTTTGCTTTGTCACATACCCAACCAAGAGGATAAGGTTTCATATGTGGTTTCATTTTAAGACCCATTTTATTGACAAGTGCTTCAGATATTAAGTTTACTTGGGATCCCAGATCAAATAATGTATCTATCTTAGTATGTTTAAATACAACTCTTGTGTGAAATAATTCATTGCTCTTTCATTCATCAACATTAGATTAATCATTGAAACTAGAACTAGCATGAAGTGAATCTTTACCTTGTACTCCAACTGTTGTGATATTTCCTTCATCTCATGATCGGAACCAATATATTGTTGTACTGTAGAAACAGTCTTTGTCTTCCCCTTTCCACCGAATTGTTTCATTTTTTTTTTCCGGATGCAATTTCCAACAGTATTCTTCATTGTGACCACTCTTCTTGCATTGAGTGCAAGATGGTTTTCCTCCTTCTCTTGTCACTGTATTGGTCTTTTTTTCCTTCCTTTTAAACTTCTTAAAACTCTTTTGTGAGAAATTGGAAGGTTTCTTTGTGGGATCTTCTTGACCGTGTTTCCCCCTATTCTCAAGGTGAGTGGCTTGCACACAAACTTTGTCAAGACTAGTGGGGTTAAACAAGAGAAAAGTATGTTGAATATAACTTTGAAGTGTGCCAATATACTTCATTAAAGTTTCATAAGAATCCAAAGGAATGTTCAATGCCAGAGCTTTCTTACTAAATTCTTCTGTGAAACTTTGTACAATCTGTCCTTTACTTTTCCTTAAAGTTTGCCATTTCATCATTACTTTATGTAAATATCCTAATGGATAAAATTTCTTCCTTATCGCTAATTTAAATTCTGACCATGAGGAAAGAATCTTAACACACTTATGTCTCGAAGCTTTCTCTCCCACCATACGAGAGTGATGCCTTCCAACCGAAGAGAATCCAGTTGCACTTTAACTTCCTCTTCATCAATATGTTGGACACAACAATACACTTCAACCTGTCGGATCCAATTATCTAGCTTTTTAGGATTAGCATCTCCATTAAACATACGTAAAGAAAAGTTTACATCAATCTTTAATAATGGTTTCTTAAAAGAGGTTTTATGGCTAGAATTATGAGAGTTCTCAGAGGAAGAATAACTAGAACTTGAAGGTGAAGACGGGGGATCAAGAGGATCTCCTCCATCCCCTTAGTTTACCGAAGCATCATCATCTGCATGTGCTTCCTTTTTCTTCCCTTTCTTATTCATCCTCTTCTTGTAATCTCCATACATTCACTTGACCATTTCTGACATGCGATAAAAGACCATGTGAAGGTTTTTCTCCTGTTCATCACACTTGTCCTCTTCTGCCATTTTCTTCCTTATGGATACATGAACAACTTCAGGATTGAAAGTATTAAATTTCCTTCACCCTGCTTATGCTTGGCCCTAGTAATCATTCACACTCAACAATTCAAGTCAAAGACGACTGCTCTGATACCAACATGATCCGAGATCTTTTCATCGTGACTTATAAAGAATTGTATTAAATGAGCATAAATCAAAGTGCACCATCAAAGAAGGGAAAACTTAAAAATGAAGAGACATAAGCATCATATCTGGACACAAAATATTGATAACGGAGTTCGTCCCTGGTGGACTACATCTCCAAGTCCTGCTCTCAAATGGATAGGCTCTTTCATTATCTCAACAAAAGAATTTGGCAAATACATGAATATACCTCATTCTGAAATCAAGATGCAGAAATAATGCTCAGATCAAAAAAAAAAAACATCACCACTAGATTCATGGCATCGAATTACCCAAAAATGACTGTCTCCATGCTCTGATTGAACTCTGGCACTCCCAGGCCCAAGAGGAATTTTGTCCCGATTTTTATGCCCTCTGCAACCTGCAATTATGACAGTCTCTACCTCATAATCCATGCCCGTAGTTGTACAGTATGGTTGCGCCTCCCCAGGGCTCTGAGAGGATTGTTTTTTTTAAATAATAAAATCGGCGGATATACCAAGCAACACCATGTGGCACGTTGGTTATGGCGGAGTTATAAAAGCATTGGGTAAGGCGTAGGTTCTGGGGTCGAACCCACCGGACTCCATTTTGGATGTTTGTTTGTATTTATATATATATATGTATCTGTTGGAAAGCTCCGCTAACTATAGTGACCCAATAGAAGGTTCTGCCAACGACTATTTAAAATTGGTGTGGTCTGCCAGATTTGGTGGACCCGCCATTTGTTTTTAAAACTAAAATCATTCACGGGGCAATATTGGGCATTTTTGGGATGCCACGTGTCACTCGATGATTGGGCCACATGGCACTCACTGATACACCCACCGATATGATGACATGGCTTCTCTGTCATTTCCATACTGACATGTAGCGCTCCCTAAGTGGTGCCACATGACATCTCCTAGAGGTGCCATGTGGAACTTTTCTATTGGTCCACATGGCACCTGAAAATCCAAATGGCGGGTGACATGTGGCAGCCTTTGGTGCTTCCATGTGGCATGTTGATGTCAGAATCTCGTATGATGATGTCACCCTTCCATGTTAGCAGTACGGACACTGATGTGTCCCCTGGTGATTGGCCCTGTTTGACCGCCACTTTGACTGTTAATATCTTTCAAACAGTAACTTTGTTTGATGAGTCATTTGTGTCATTAGAAATATTACAACGTGCTCTTCATGATCATGTCATTTTCACTGAGTTTTGGGAACTTTGAATTTTTTCCCTTTCTCTGTTTGTTGGAGCCATTCTGAGTGCTCTGAGATGCCTCTATGAGTTTTGAGTTATTATTATCCTTCTCTAGATCCTTTTTGGATCAATTTTTCAATTTGCAATATTTTAGAACTCACGCTAAATGTAGCATGGTGCAAGGTAACAAATTCTTCTTTGAAAAGTCATGGATCGTCATAAGCCAATTATGTTTCTACTGTTATTCTTTCAATCAATTATCATTCTTCCCAATCGATCACTCCAACCATAACATCGACCTCCATTTCTTAAGAACTAACTTCACACTCTTGAACCTCACGATTTCCTTTTCAACAAATTCCCTTTTTCTCTTTGAACTTTCTAAAATTGTATGTGCTTTTTCAATATATTTTTTAGGAGGATACTTATCTCCTCCATCTACAGAACTTCCAACAAGGTATTTCCTTTGCTCTACATTGTTACCATGAGTTTTTCTTTGAGTTATTGAACAATGTTTTTGAGAAATATGGGGCAAGCTCAGGTTACTACTTGTTGTAGTTTTCCCTCTTTGTATATATTGATCATTGTTACTGACCAGAGTGTCAATATCATCTTGGTGATTTTCAAGGGAATTTACTTAAGGCTTTTGGTTATCCCCTCCTCCTTCATCCAATTGTGATGAATTAATGAAATATGAACCATAACCAATGGAAAACATATGAGCCATGAACAAACAATCAATCTCAAAGTTGTGAAATTCCTAGATTTCTGTCATTTTAAAGGGATCAAAATAAACAACAAATTCATCCAAGTGAGAGATACTTTTAACAATAATCTCTCCCACTTTTAAAGGTAATGGAATGAACTATTTTTTCTTTTTAATTGAAAAAGTGAACCCAATATTTGTATTATCCGCATACTTCAACTATAAATAATTTCTCACAAACATAGTAAGGGAGTAAAAAGGGTTTTCCTTGAAACCCATATAATTTGATATAGCTAAATTCATATTGAACTTCAAAAACTCCCTTTCTATAATTAGTATTGAATACCACTTATAAACCTTGGACCATTGGAACTCACAATATTCACGTCCACGGGTGAAACATCCTTATACTATATCGACAAATATGTGAACATAACAAGAAATGTTCAGTATTTCTAACACAATAATTAGGTTGTTGTTTTAAGAAATCAAGTCGTCAACCAACAGTTGAAATGGAGCATATAACGTCATGATATATGGCGTTTGACAACCCAAATTGCGGTAGTGGCGTTTCCATCACCGAACGGAGTCATAATTAATAAATAATATATCGAGATTAGGTTTCTTCCTAGTTACCTATTGCAGGTTTAATCTGAGTTAAGTCCGATTAATTAATTCTTGTTGTCATTTTCAAAGTTTATATTTTGAGAACGATTCAACCCTTATGTTTAATTATCTCGAACAACTAATAATAACAGACTGAAAACAACCTTTCCTGTATAGGATATTACTTCCGAATTTCGAATCCAAGAGAATCTTATTGTACTGATTCTCAGTTCAAAATTGAAAAATAAACAGAGGATGTCTATCTCAAGGACGAAAGACGTAATCTTGTATTGACTAAACCTTCTAATTTTATCATATTCCCTAAAGTAAAATCAGAGTTTCCATCCGACCAGTGCGGCAACCAAATACGAAAAGCACAGATTTAAGTCATATTGGAAGTATTCAAAATTATTTTTCCATTCTGTAGGTATTAGTCCATAATTATATCAATGTACAACAAAATAGATATCTACAATCCATCATGAAATACTGGAAAAACTTGTTGCCTGGGTGAAATCCTTAAAATGTTCAAGACTCACTGTCTACCATGATTAATACAACACATATCTAGTATTACATCTTTAAAGTATTAACGACTATACATCTATGATTGATTTCTTCCATATGGTTGTTATTCTACATAACATTATAATTTATACATAACATTTATTTACAGAAAAACACTCCTATTATATTCATCGTTCTGGAATGAAGAGTAAAAGCATGCGTATAGATCCCCATATATTATATTTTTTTGGTAGGAAAATAATCTAATCATTACAACATTCTGGAATAATAAAAGGGTATAGCATGAATTCAAAAAAAATTTCATAAACATTATATAATTCTTGGTGTAAATTAAGCTTCTATCCTTTACAATTTTACATAAATTTGCCAATGAAATAGTTTCTTATTTAGTCCTCCCTGATTACAGTTGATCACTATAATTTTTTCTAGATCAAATAAACAATTGAAATTTCAAATACTGTAACCGAAGAGAATTGATGTCTGAAGTTGATCTTTGAACCAACATAACACGCAATGCTCATGTCCTTCACTTGTTAACAAGAGATTTCACCGGTACCTCCCATCCAACGCTAGTGTAACATCTTGCTCTTTGGAGCACATGTTATTGACTTATTCTTGGAGGAAGCTTGCATGCAAGTGATCCAGTTTTAGTATATGGTTGTATGCTCGCTTATGGAATCTTATGATGATGTTGATGGATTATGATGTTATGTTATTTGATATCTATGTATTGACATATGTTATTGACGAGTTTTTCCAGATTTTGCAGGACACTTCATAGATTGAAGACGTCGATGGCATCAATGGACCTTCTTAGACTCCGGATCGAGTCAGGGAGTGGATTGTATTGGTTTGAGTAGTTTATTTATTCATATGTGATATATGATCGGGTATATTATGGTATTGTTTATGGATCATTGACAATGTTCGTTGATGGGTGCAAGATGGAAATTGCTTGCTAATCAGACTTACATAAGGAGTAAAGGGGCCATGCACAACAACTAGATGTTGAGGGAGAGGTGTGGTAGCACCCCTCTAACATCCTACTAGCATTCATGTCATGGCTCGAATTGTAGGTTAACGATTACCTAGTTCAAGAGATCCATGATGCTGTGAGGGAAGACTAAGATAGTCGCTCATGAAGATTTTAAAGGGCACACAATAAGGCATGGTCATTTTTCCTTAGAAGCCCTTAGTATTTCACGAGGCCGCCTGAATGGAGTATTGACTACAAGGGTTGGACAACTACCAAAACCAGTCAAAGGCGAGTGGCACCCTTGAGGACGTAGTGTGTTTTTAAGGGAACATTGTGTAATTAAAAATTTAATCAAAGGTGAGTGGCACCCTTGGAGCACAGAGTGCGTCTTGAAGGTCACGTCGTGGTATTTTAAAAAAATGAGTCAATGAATCTAGGTGGCCTAGAAAACTTGAGCGAATGTTAAACCTTATAAAATCTTGAGTACCTGCCAAATTAATTAATTGATTAATTAATTAACAAAAGAGTGAATTTATTAAGCATAATCCCTAAGGGTCTAGGCGTTTGCAAATAAATATTTAACTAATCCTAAATCTATGTGAGTGAGAAGACTAAAAACTAAATTTTAAATTAAATAATTAGGGGATGAAATAAATCAAATTAAGAATGATTGAATATAAAAATAAATCCAAAGGAGTGATTAATACACATATGCAAGTAAATACCAACTTAGAATTTAAAATGAGAAAGGAATAAATCATAAAAGATGTGTAAGCATAGAAAGGTATTTAGAGTCTAGTCTAACTAGAGAACATTCCTATTTTAACTCAACTCTGTTTGTCATAAATGAGAAATAAAGGGAAAAAAGGGACAATTAAGAGTGATTTTAGGAACATTTTTATGATGGGTGAGGGAAATTCACTTTTAATTAAATTAAATTATGGATTTACTTATGCAACTAAGGGAATTGGTGACAAGTGTATGGGGGGAGTAATTCCTAATTAAATTTTAAAAAATGAATTAAATGTGTAAATGCAAGTTGTCACTAAGGAAATTATATAAAACAAAGGGTTGAAAGTAGGAAGAGAGCACACTAGTTCTAGGTAAGGTTATGCTGCAAAAATTTTGACTGGTTTTTCTTGTGAGAGTTGGGATACCTAGCTTGAGAGAGAGTGGTAGCTCTACCTTGCGAGGCAAGCTGGGAGCTAGAGGATTTCTAGTTGTGCATGTGCATGGCCCCTTTGCGGCTCAGGGGGCTAAGGGAGAAGAAGAGTACCCCTAGCGTTGACTAGGAGGTACCGGTGAAGTCTCAACGGTTAGCAACTGGAGGAAGGAAATGATCATCCGTCGCCAAGGGTCATCATCAAGCCTATCTTCATAAGTCATAGTATTTCATTTGAGTTGCAATGTATTAACCTTTTATTGTATTTTCATTTGAAGTTGCAATGTATTAAATGTTTATTGTATATATATTTTGGGGGTAGTCTCTTCTTTATTTGATTTCTGGATTAATATTTCATTAAGGTTTTTCCTCTGCGTTTGAGGTAGTCACTTTCCCAGCGAACCCTTGATCACTGCATTTTTTTTAAATCACCTAGTGCCTCCCTCTTAAAATTTTTTGAGTTTGACTAACTAGTCTACGATTTCCTTCCTGGTTTATCCCTGCAATTTTTGCTTTCCAGATATCTGTGTGAGCATGCATTCTCTGTGAATGTTTATGGGTACTATACCCTATCATTTTTCCTTTCCATATATTTGTGTTGAGCATGCATTCTTTGTGGATTGTTATGGGTACTATACCCTATGATTCTTCCTTTCATGATCTTTGTGTGGGGCATGCATTCTAGTGTAGCCCCCCTTCCCTCCTGGGGTTCTGTGACTTCCTGGTCTAGGATATTTCTAATTTCTGAGTCGAATTAACTCTTCTGGCTCCTGATTGAACCCAAATCAATTATACATAGGCCCCTTTTCCTTTTGTGTGAAGGTTTTGTCAGACCTATGAGTTATTCCTGTTCTCTTCCAAAACACTATGGTTTAGGTGCTAGCTCCTTCTGCGATTATACCCTTCTTCATATGGCCCCGGGTTGTGTCCTTGTGAAAACGTGCGATTGTGGGTGCGGGCAAGAGTGGTTTTAGATCAACACGCTTTTCTCCTCACAATTGACCTCCAGCTACCACATATCCCTTTGTTAAAACCATGGTTGAAATTGTGGCCCACTCAAGGAAAATTAGCATCTGATCATGTCTTGGCCCCATAATCCTTCCCATCCGTCGATCTCTTGCTTTTGACGATGATACGTGATCAACGGATACTATTGAATCCTCTTTCGTACCTTCTTCTTCGTCCTTCCATGCAGGATCCCAAATATCCAGGATCTATCGACACATAGCTCCCTTCCAAATCAACAGCTGTGGTTGATTCCAGCTTTCTGGCCTTCGGTAGTTTCAACTCTCAACCTTTGCTTTTCCCTGTGTGACAATATTCTGGAGTAGAAGATCTATCAACATCTATCCCCCTTAATCTACAACCATGATCTCCTCCGTGAGTCTAGCCTTCGGGACTTTCAATTCTCAAATTCTCATTCCTTCTAGAGAGATTTCTCTGAAATGGAAGATCGTCTACCATGCATCATCCTAAATCAACGACTCTTCTCCTGCTTCAGGACTTTGGCCTCCTCAACTAGATCAATGGTCCTTCCACACCCTCCTAGATCAATGATCGAGATCTTATCTGGGCCTTCAAACCTTTTCCTCCTCCCCTTTCCTCCGGAGATCTAGATTTGGTGCCACGTGTCCACCTTCACATCAACGACTCTCATCATTTCTGGGACTTCGGCCTTCAGGATTCTCAAATATCAACAAACACAAACCTCCGGAGTGAATGCTTCCAGAGTGTTGGATCCTCTAACACCTGTCCTCCCTGACCCAATGGTTATCCAATGGAATGAATCTTCATCCTCCACGTGTCCCCTCGCAGATGAACGATCCACGTTTCTTATTTGGGATCAACGGCCATGAATGTTTCAAGCTTTGATGCTTCAAAACTTTTCGAAACTCAACTTCTCAAAAACCCCGAAGTACGATCCTCTGAAGTTCATGATCTGGTGACACCTATCCAACCCAGATGAATGGTTATCGTCTGCTTTAGCTATTTAGGCTTCGATGATTTCAAACCCTTCTCCTTCGCATTCTCTCGGAGTGATTTCACCTAGAGTTCACGATCTTTCGCCATGTGCCCTTTCTGGATCTGACGATCTAGATTTTATTTAGCTCTTCGGCTCTTCGGCACTTCAAGATTAAGGAGTCTCAAACTCCTATGCACTCATTTCTCCAAGACTGCTTTCATCCAGAGACTCAGATCTACTAGAAATTATCCCCTTCTAGATCGATAACCCTCGACTCTTCGACTATTCAGGGTTCGAGTGTTTCAACTTTCCATCCCCCATCTTTCTCTCGATCTTACAATTCATCGACACATGTTCCTCTAAATTTGATGGTTTATATTCCCTCTGAATATTCGGCTCTTCAGGCTTTAAAAGTTTCAAACTTCTGTGAGCTTGTTCCTCCCGGGGCGTTTCCACCCGAAATTGATGGATTTCCACCATGTGTCCTCCCATATGATGGATGATCCAAAATGACTTCGGGACTTCATGACTTTTAGTAAGTCCACTCTCTTGTGTGTACACAACATTAAGGCTCGTGCGCTTCCGTCTGGATCCAATGATTGTTGATCCTTATTGCTCAGATCCAACGAATGGAATTTGTTCTTCTCCTTTGCACTTCCTCTGTTCACTGGAAACTGATCTAATGGTCTAGGCTCCTCTCCACAACCGATCTGATGGATACTATCACTCCTCCTCTTGATCTCCTAGTTTCTTCCAACTTAGAATATTTCTCAATCTTCAAAGGTCTCGAACATTTCTCCTCCTATGAGTCCGATTCTCTTGGATCTTGTCTTCATTTTTGAAAGAATTATCTCTTCTAAGCTTTTGGACTTGGAATACATCCACCTCCTATGCACTCCTTGCATTATATCTTACGAGCTTGATATCCTCAAATATTTCGATCTCCCTTGCACTCTTTGTAGTTCTGGGATTTTGTCAAACTCAAATCCGAAGGATTTCTTGAAAATAAATTCTTCTCGTCCTCCAGGCATTCCTCCTTCTCAATGCACACCTTGTAGAGCTCCTTATTATAGAGTGTTCAGTAACTCTATCTCTTTCCGAACTCAACATAGAGTTATTCCTATGCACTCCTTGCACTTCTGCTGATGAAGGTTCAACACTATCTCTTCTGAGATTCTATGAGGTTAAATCACCTTTGTCAACGCACTCCTTGTAGACTATTTGCACTCCTTACACTCAGAAACTCAAATGAGAGGAACAATTGAAACTTATTCATTATTTCACGAGTTCACACATTCATTCATGAAATGCATAAAAACATATAATAATCAGAAATACATAACCACACATTGTGCATGAAAAAATGCTTTTCTATTATCTATGTGTGTCTATATAGATGTTTACAAAAACTGAACTGCAATAGAGTCCCAGTTCTCTCAAGTTCTCCTAACCTAACTCTCTCTAGAGTTTTGATTCTTCTATCAGACCTCTCTCGAGTTCTGATTCTCCCATCTAACCTCTCTACAAAGATCTCTCTCTCTCTCTTTACGAAACGAGGGCTCTATGATCTTATCCTCTCCACTGCCTTCATGTCATTATTGTCTCATTTAAGACACCATACTCCTACGGCTTCATTACATAAATGAAAATTACATATTTGACTCAGACCAAGACCTACTTACAATCAAACATTTAAGGTGACTCTGTCCACTACCTATACAAAGGTATGGCTTGACATTCACAACCTTACAACACAAAAATCCATATTGGACCAGATTTCAAATTTAAAAATGGGAGGGTCGGTGCCTCTCCCTCTCTGAAATGTGCACTAATGTGCTAGAATGTTGGCCCGTTGCTAAGGTAGAGTGATGCTCCTACATCATAATCCACTACTGGGAAAATCATGAGCTCCTACTCATGAGTTCCTCTTCTCCAGTGTTGAAATCCTTCTAGATCCCAAAATTTCCCTTACAGTTGTCCTATTGCTCCTCTCCATCTATGTTGTTGTTGTTGTTGTTGTTGTTGTTGCTTCTTCTCCTTCTTCCCTGCTGCTATTGCAGGTTCTCCCTTGTTTAGCCTCCCTTTGATGAATACTTCTTGCACTGACCTCAACATCAACTTACTTATCTCCTCTATTACTCTATCTAGCTGCTCCAGTGGCTGGCTCTTCTTATGCAATCTTCTCTGTTATACTTTCTTCTTGTCAATGGGTAGATCAACTCGATCCCCCTTATGATTTTCTCCATCTCTTGTGGCGTTAGCTTGCCACCCTACTGTAGACTCCAATTTTGCAGTCTCTTCTTGATTGACCTACTACTAAATCACCTCCTCTAACACATTAGCTTCTATCAACTCCTCTTGTGCTGGCATATCTCCAACTCCCTCCAAACATTCCTTTGGTTGGTGTGCTCCTCCATATTCTTCCAACTTGACCTGTCGGATGTGAAAGCTTTGCACCATTACCCATCTTTCTAGGGCTTCCAATTCCATACATCTAAGAAAAATCCATGATGTTTGTTTCCTCCTCTACTACAGACTCCAATGTTATAGTTATCTCCTGTTCAACCTCCTGGCTAAACATTTTGAGCAATTATGTTGAATTCACTTCTCCTTCTACTAGGGTAGAAATCAATGTCTGCTCCATTTCTTCCTCTTTGACATTTTTTGTTGATTGTACTTCTGTTGTTGTACCCGCAACACTTGTACTAGCCTCTGCTTGGTTGATTGGCAGGAATGATTCGATTCCTCCAATGATCATAATGCTCCTCTAATCCTCCTACTTTGTGATGAAAGTATTTAACTTCTCATCGTCTTCATTCACATGGTCTGCAAACCCAGGCAAATCTTCACCTATCAACACTCCTTGCTGACCTGAACCCACTTCTGAGCTCCTGAGACTTTCCAACAGTCTCATTTTTTTCTCCCTGCCCACCTAAAAATTTGGGACTTCTCTTCTTCCCACCTAGCAGTCTATGAGATCAATTGATCCCATCTCATTGCCCACCTGACATTCTAAAATTTTAGCACTTCTCCTATGGCAGTATATGATACCTTCCATTGATCTCTTTCCATTGTCCACCTGGAAACTTGAAAGTCCATTTATTCCCACCTGGCAGTTTATGATACCTTTGACTGATCTCACTTCCTCCTCATCACTGAGGTGTCTCCCTATCTCTGGTTCATAGATATAAACCATTTCCTCCTCTGTGTCACCGAGGTGTTCAGCATGCCTCAACCACCTTTTCAACTCTTGTTGCTACCTTTTGGCCCACAACCTTTGAACATGACATTTTACCTTCCTGTTTAGAGGACATTCGTACCTCCAGTGCACATTTTCCTCTTGTTGCATCCTCAACGCTAGTTGTTCCATCCTTTCTCTTATCTCATTGAGTTCCAGATCCATCTCTGAATTGCATTTCTTCTTGCAGTCTTCTCTACAACCATGCTTATGGCCTTCAATAGCCATTTTCACCTTCTACCTGCCCTCCTGGCAAGCCTATGGATCACTCTACATCTGAGAACATCTCCATATTCTTTTACAACTCACCTGGCTGTTTAAATTTTTTTTGTTGTGCACGTGCAACAACCTTCTCATAGAGCATCAATACCATGCTTCTTTCACATGTTGTCTACAAGAAAAATTTAACTTATGATACCACTTGATGTTATCATATTATCTCCTTTTATTGTCTCCCTCTTGTCTATTGTCTGCAAACAAAATTCGGCCTTCTCCTCTTTCTCTTTTTCCTGAAATCTATAAACACAAATTCATCTCTGATACCACCTGGTATCAGAGTATATCCTTTCTCTGCTCTCTATTACAAAAATAAACAATTTGTGCTCTAATACCACTTGGTGTAGCCCCCCTCCCCTACTGGGGTTTTGCGACCTTCGGGTCTAGGATCTTTCTAAATTTTTAGTTGAATTGACTCTTCGAGCTCTTGATTGAACCCAAACCAATTATACATAGGCCCCTTTTCCTTCTATGTGTAGGTTCTTTCAAACCCATGAGCTATTCCTGTGTGCTTCCAAAACAATAATGTACATGCGCTAGTTCCTTCTATGATTAGCCCCTTCTTCATATGGCCCTAGGTTTTGTCCTTGCACAAATGTGCAATTGTGGGCGTGGGCAAGAGTGGTTTTAGACCAACCCATTTTTCACCCTGCAATTCACCTCTAGTTGCGACGTATCCCTTTGTTAAAATAGTGGTTGAAATTGCGGCCCACTCAAGTAAAATTAACGTCCAAGCATGTCCTAGCCCCGCAATCCTTCCCATCCATCAATCTCTCTCTTTCGATGATGATTCATGATCAATGGCTGCTATCGAATCCCCTTTCCTACCTTCTTGTTCCTCCTTCCATGTGCGATCCTAGATCTCCATGGTCTGTAGACACGTAGCTCCCTTCCAAATCAACGACAGTGGCTTATTCCGACTTTTCGACCTTCAGGAGTTTCAACTCTCAACCTTTGCTTTTCCTTGTGTGAAAATCTTCTGGAGTAGAAGATCTATCGACACCTATCCCCCTTAATCTACGACCATGATATCCTCCGCGAGTCCGGCCTTTGAAACATTCAATTCTCAAATTCTCATTCCTTCTGGAGAGATTTCTTCAAAATCAAAGATCATCTCCCACACGTCCTCCTAAATCGACAGCTCTGCTCCCGCTTCGGGAATTTGGCCTCCTCAACCCGATAGATGATCCTTCTTCTCATCTTCTCCAGGTTTTTGAAACTTTTCCTCCTCCACTTTCCTTTGAATATCTGTATCTGGCACTGTGTGTCCACCTTCACATCGATGGCTTTCGTCGTTTCCCAGACTTAGGCCTTCGGGATTCTCAAATATCAACAAACACAAACCTCCAAAGTGAATCCTTCCAGAGTGTTGAATCCTATGATACATGTCCTCCCTGATCCAATGGTTATCCAACAGAAAGAATCTATGTCCTCCATGTATCCCCTCGCATATCAATGATCCACGTTTCTCCTTTGGGATCAACGACCATAAATGCTTTGGGCTTTGGCACTTCAGAACTTTCTGAAACTCAACATCTCAAAAACCCCAAAGTACGATCCTCTGAATTTCATGATCTGGTGACACCTTTCCAACCCAAATCAATGACTATCATTCGCTTCAGCTGTTTGGGCTTTGGAAATTTCAAAGCCTTCTCCTTCACATTCTCCCGGAGTGATTTCACCTGGAGTTCACGATCTTTCACCACATGCCCTTTAAGGATTTGACGGTCCAGATTCTTTTGGGGTCTTTGGGTCTTCGGCTCTTCATCCCTTCAGCGCTTCGACTCTCTGACACTTTGGGCTTCGAGATTCTCAAACTCCTATGCAATCATTTCTCCCAGAGTGCTTTCACCTGGAGACTCGGATCTACTGACAATTGTCCCTTCATAGATCAACAACCCTCGACTCTTCGTCTATTTGGGGTTTGGGTGTTTCAACATTCCATCCCCCGTCTTTCTTTTGATCTTATGATTCATTGGCATGTGTTCCTCTAAATTTGATAGTTCAGATTCCCTCTGAATCTTTGGTTGTTCGAGCTTTAGAAGTTTCAAACTTCTATACGCTCATTCCTCCCAAGGCGTTTCCACACGAAATTGATGGATTTTCATGATGTTCCCTCCCAGATGATGGACAGTGCCAAATGACTTCGAGACTTTAGGACTTTTAGAAATTCCACCCTCCTACATGTACACAAAGTTAAGGCTCATGCACTTCCATCCGGATCCAACGATTGTTGATCCTCTACACTCAGATCCAACAGATGGGATATTTTCTTCTTCTCTGTGCTTCCTCTATTCACTGGACACTAATCTAACAGTCCAGGCTTCTCTCCACAACTGATCTGATGGCTGTTATGACTTCTCCTCATGAGCTCCTCATTTCTTCCAACTTAGAAGATTTCTCAGTCTTCAAAGGTCTCAACCTTCTCTCCTCCTACGAGTCTGATTCTCTAATATCTCATCTTTTTTTTTGAAAGAGTTATCTCTTCTGAGATTTAGGACTTGGAATAAGTCTTCCTCCTACACACTCCTTGCATTATCTCTTCCAATATTGATCTCCTAAAATATTTTGATCTCCTACGCACTCCTTGCGGTTCTGGGATATTTTCAAACTCATATTTGAAGGATTTCTTGAAAAGAAATTCTTCTCGTCCTCCAGGTGTTCCTCCTTCTCAATGCACACCTTGCAGATATCCTTCTTACAGAGTGTTCAGTAACTTTGTCTCTTTATGAACTCAACACAGAGTTCTTCCTGTGCACTCATTGCACTTATGTTGATGAAGGTTCAATGCTATCTCTCCTGAGATTATCTGAGGTTAACTCACCTCTATCAACACACTCCTTGCAGACTATGTGCACTCCTTGCACTCAGAAACTCAAATGAGAGAAATAATTGAAACTTATTCTTTACTTCACCAGTTCACACATTCATTCATGAAATGCATAAAAACATATAATGAACACAAATACATAACCACAATATGTGCAGGAAAAACTACTTTTCTATTATCTCTTTGTGTCTATACAAATGTTTACAAAAACTGGACTGCAACAGAGTCCCATTTCTCTCAAGTTCTCCTAACCTAAATCTCTCTCAAGTTTTTCTTCTGCTCTCAGACCTCTCTCAAGTTCTGATTCTCCTATCTGACCTCTCTAGAAAGATCTCATTCTCTCTCTTTACAAAATGAGGTCTCTATGAGCTTATCCTCTCCACTACTTTAGTGTCATTATTGTCTCAGTTAAGACACCATACTCCTACAACTTCTTTACATAAATGAAAAGTCCATATCTAACTCAGAACAAGACTTGCTTACACTCAACCATTTAAGGTGACTCTATCCACTACATGTACAAAGGTATGGCTTGGCATTTACAACCTTACAACTCAAAAATCCGTATTGGATCATATTTCAAATTTAAAAATGGGAGGATCGGTGCCTCTCCCTCTCTAAAATGCACATTGATGTGTTGGAATGTTGGCGCATTACTGAGGTGGAGTGATTCTCCTACATCACATTCTTTGCGAATATTTGGGGGTGTTATATCCTTGCGATTTTCCTTTCAAGATATTTGTGTTGGTAAGCATTCCCTGTGAATTTTATGGGAACTATATCCCAACGATTTTACAACTCATTTCCTATGTGATTTACCTTGATGCTCAACGATTTTACTATTTCATTACTCAATGATTTTTTTAGCATTACTCAATGAAGCCTTCCTTAATTGCTTAGAGATTGTTTGCATTTATTCTCTGTGCTTTTATATTGAAGACTTTCTC
Source organism: Picea glauca (assembly GCA_000966675.3). Taxonomy (NCBI): domain Eukaryota; kingdom Viridiplantae; phylum Streptophyta; class Pinopsida; order Pinales; family Pinaceae; genus Picea; species Picea glauca. The sequence goes on from JZKD02S1720909.1 coordinate 121,077, forward strand.
ACCGCACTTGTTTTATTGTTCTCTTTGTTTTTGAAGAGTCCTGAGCTTGGTTCCTTTCCCCCTTTTCTCACCAAATTCGTGATTCAATTCCCAATGATCTTTTTGATATTTTTCCAAAGATTTTATGATGTCTTTCCCAACAAGTTTGGGTGCCTTCTCCTCTACATTTGGGAGCTGAGGGTATTATACTGTAAATATAGTGGTATTCACATGTATTATACTTTAAATATAGTGGTATCCACATGTATTTCTTTGTTGAGATCCACTTGTATTAACATGCATGCATATGATGACCTTTGGAGATGTTGCTATCATAACATTGGTGTGGAATTTAAGCTTCATAGATTATATAACTAAAATGTGTATCAATCATTTCCATGGAGTGTTGATTATATTTGTCCCCAGTTTCAAGTCAAAAGTGGCAGGAATACTTGTCCAAAAATTGTGTTGGAATCTTTCCTTGGAAATTGGTATGTGTGCTAAACAATACCATTTTCCATGTTCTCTATTCACACATCCAAAAGGGTTTTCATTTTCTATATAAATTTTTGTGTTGTTTTATGGATGACTATAGTTTTTAGTTTGCTATCCACCTATGTGTAAGGATGTATGCATATGACAAGTTTTATGAAACAAATTGTCTCACCCTAGCATAACCAAGATGGTGATTGTTTTTCTTCACTTGATTAGGAACTTTTGCATTTCATGTTCTAATGTGACTCGATCATGTAGTAAATTGGTTATTTATCACAATAATTTGATATTTTTAATAAAATCATTTTGGCAGTTGGCATAGTGTTTTTTCTGGTTACGGCTTTTATATATATTTACTATTATATGATATGTAGGCCCAACATTTTATTATGTCTCACCTATTGTTTAAAAAAGGGG
>JZKD02S1720909.1:122139-134503 GCA_000966675.3 Picea glauca
ACCATCATGTGCCATGAATAACATTGATGTATGATGAGATGTGTAATGATTTACTATTGTGTCCATTAAATTGATGCATGATTTATTGAGTAGATAGATTTTACTGTGCCATGAAATAAATCGACAGTTTACTCTTGTGCAATGAATATTTAATGATTGATGAAGGATTAAGTTATTAGTTCACTTGTGCCATGAATTTAATATTGATGTATGACTAGTTAAGTAGTTAGACATCCTTGAGTCATGAAAATAAGCTTGAGAATAGTCTCACACCATTTATTATGTTGACGTATGATTGTTTAAAGTTTATGTACTCTTGCGTCATTTATTGTTGATGCATAAATGATTAATTAATTGGATTTAATGCGCCTTACAACAATGTCAACGTAAAACGATTTAGTAATTAGATAATCTTGCGTCTTGAATTAAATGTTGTTGTATGAATTCCTAACCAAATAGATTAATGGCCCGCATTGAATGGTGTTGGTTTATGTTTAATTCATAATTTGGATCATGCATGCACCCAGAGACAATGTTGATTATTGATGAATTAAATGGTTGATTAATCACAAACCTTGAAGTAAAGTAGATATTTTCTTTTGCGCCTTGAAAATAAAATAAATTTGAATGTTTTACACCTTATTTTATGTCATTGTATGATTGATTTAGTAATTAAATTATCTTGCGCCTTGGAATTTATGTGATGTGCGATCGGTTATTAGAACAATATTGCGTCATTGATTATCATTGATGTTGTTGATATAACTAGTTTTTTTTTGGACTTGATTATGTTAGTGGGATTTAGACACCTCCTTGTTCCTTAGAGTAGTTTCCATCCCTGAGACCTTAAATGGTAAAAATCAATCAAATGAATCCTGGGCTTGAGTGTTTCTTATGTGTCTTGGAGGTCCTAACCTTGCAGGGTAGGTTGGGCGGGTAGTTCTCTATAGTATCTTAATGTCATCTTTATGATTATATTTATAATTATATTTGTGTTATCCTTATGTCATCTTATGTTATCTTTAAGTGATGAGTTGAGAGATTAAAGGCATTGATGATTCCAGTTGATTGTGATGAGTTGATTTTGTGTCGCCATTAATAATTCTTGTTGATTATGTGTCGTTATCTAAATGTGGTGATGTGTTGATTATGTGTCATTAATAATTATGTGGATGCGTCGGTTGCAACATTATTTGATTATGATGATGAGACACTTGTAATTGTTTTAATTATGACGATGAGACACTTGTAATTGTTTTAATTATGATGTCGTTTATTATGAGTTGTTGAATTATGTGTTGATGATAATTTTCCTAGTGCTTCGCTTTTCCTAGTTGTAACGAATGGGGTTGTTACATATGGTATCAGAGCCAGGGATGATTTTAAGGATGTAAATTTGTTTTAAAATGTAGAAACCTTGGTGAATATTACTAATCCTTCATATGCCAACTATAAATGTTTGGTGATATTTTTGTAAATATATTCAAATTTATAAGGATTTTCAATAGTTTTTATAAAATTTTGGCAATTTTTAAGGTAAACTAATTTTATCCTATAGAATTTGGGCAAATCATTTTTAAAATAATGAATCTCTTTTTTGGAAAAACCATTTAAAATTATCCCATGAGCGAAATTTAGCCCCTAAAATCATCCATGATCAGAGCATGTTCAACCATGTGAATGTGGATCATCATGCCTTCCATTGTATTACACCCTTGATTAACAACTTATCATTGATTAACATTTAAACTTTTCCATGTGGTAATCGTGGTTAGAGGATTTAGTGGAGGTAGATGACATGGTGCTAGGGGAAGAGGCACAATGCCTCTGGTAGCATCCATGTAAGGGGTTTATAACCCCCAAGGATAAGAACAAGTCATTGGGAATGAGAAGATTGGTTGTGTGGGATGTGGTTGGTCAGACGAGGTCCTTTTTGTGGATGTCAGAGGCCTTGATTAACCTCTTATATAGAGATGAGGCCAGGGCACCTGTACCCAATGAGGGTTCACAATGTGCTCCATATGGGAGTGGTAGCATTCATAGATAATCCAATAAGGTTAAGTTTCCCAAGTTCATGAGTGCCACAGACAGCTCAGCCACCGAGGCATGGTTGGAGAACATGGATATGTGCTTTTCGCTTTGCGGTTACAACCTCCAACACGAAGGCCTGCATGGCAGTATTTCAGCCGAAGGGGATCACTCTACTATGGTGGAAGACACTCCTTCCTCAACTAAACATGGTCTTTGAAGTTGTGTTATGGGAATGGTTCAAGGAATGGTTCCGGGAGAAGTAATTGTCTGAGGAATTCATTTAGCACCAACTCAATGAGTTCAATGCCTTACAACGTGGTGGTTATACAGTGTCGAAGTATGAGACTAGATTTATGAAGCTACTTCAGTATGCACCGCATATGAACGTAGAGAAGTTGGAGGTCAAAAAGTTTGTGTTTGGTCTCAACTCCAAATTTAGTGCGAAGGTGAGGATCTTAATGCCTTAGACGTCACACGATGTAGTCCAATAGGCCTCATAGCTGAGGAAGAATTGACCTGTGGGATTCAGGGAATGAATCCTTCAAGACCATCTAGACTGAGGAAATCAGGTGTGCAACAACATCATACACCAATGAGACAAGACATCATGGTATCAAGATACGTTTAGAGGACCCTTGTTCACAACACCACGAAGACAACTTCCTCAACATAGGAATCCCTACAGGGGACCATTGTATTAGTGGTAGCACCGCCAACAACCACAATTTAGGCATGTCAGTAGAACAAACTAGTATCTTAGGTTGGTAGGCCAACAAATTCTACTTCAGGGCCAGGAATACTGGATCGGAGATGAGTGTTGGACATATGGAGAGCCACCTTACCAACAATATTTTTTGGTTGAAAAGGCTAGAGCGGCTTGGCCAACATGACACGATACCATTGTAGAGGTGGGAAAGGCCCACATGATTCATGACCACAGTGAACAACATCTAGGCTGAGCACCATTCCACTGTGCTCGAGGCATCAAGTACCATCACCAACCAAACTTTTAGTATTTGATAGATCCCAATGCTATAGAGAGATTTATTTCTAGTATCGTGTTGAAGAGATTTAGGTAAAGGCATTCGACAGAACGATTTTAGATACGTCAAAATTTCTTTAGGTGCCAAACAGATGGTTGGAGGAAGGTGTATGAACTGTCTCTTTAACTTGGGGAATAGTGTAATGAAGTTTGATATATACATCATCATCTTAGGATCTTATGATGTCGTGATCGGTATGGACTGGTTGGAATCGCATGATGTGATACTCAACTATAAGATGAAGCAGTTGATTTGGACCGACGATGAGGGACAAAGAAGAGTGATTGTAGGAAGAAAACATGGAGTATCCCTCAGGTTCATTTCTTCCTTACAACTACAAAAGAGAATGCACAAGGGATGCAAGATATATTCAATCCTAGCGTTGAATGACAAGGGTATACAAAAGGACTAGAAAAAAATTTGGTAGTACGATAGTTTGCTGATGTATTTCTAGAAGAGTTACCAAGCATACCACCCAGAAGAGAGATTGGAGTTTACAATCGACTCGAAACCCATAATTGAAGTGATAGCAAGAACACCATATCGGATGTCAATGCCTGAGTTACAAGAATTGAAAATGAAAATGAAGGAGTTGTTGGAATTGGGACTTACATCCACGTGTGTCACCTTGGGGTGTGCCTATTATTTTCATAAGAAAGAAGGATGGGTCATGGAGACTCTGTATTGACTACCGTCAATTGAATAAGGCAACGATCAAGAACCAGTATCTATTTCTTAGAATTGATGATTTGTTTGATCAAATGAAGGGAGAAAATGTTTTTTCAAGATCGAACTAAAGAGGAGGATATTCCTAAGACCACATTCAAGACAAGGTTAGGACATTACAAGTCTACCATTTTACCTTTCAAACTGACAAACACCTCGTGGAAATTCATGAGCTGGATGAATGGGGTGTTTCAAAAATTCTTGGACACATTCATTCAAGTATTCATTGATGACATATTAAAATATTCTCGGAGGATGGAAGAACATGATGAACTTTTGCGTATGATATTATAGTGTTTATAGGAATACAAATTATGGGAAATTGTCGCAATGCTCTCGAGGATTCATTGCTTAGGCCATGTTATATCCGGCAAAGGCATTGGTGTGGATCCCATGAAGGTAGATGCTATTATGGAATGGCCTACGCTGAAAAATGTACCAGGAGTACACAACTTTTGGTTTTACCAGGATATTATCGACAGTTCGTTGAAGGTTTTTCGAAGATAGAAAATCCGATCGTGGAATTGGAAAATAAAAACAAGATGTAGTTTGGACCAAGAAGTGTGCGAAATCATTTCGAAAGCTCATTGGGTTGTTGATGATAGCACCAATATCAAAGGTCCCCGACTTGGGCAGGGATTTCTTGGTATGCACAAACACGTCCAAGGAAGGTTTAGGCGAAGTATTGATGCAAGACAGACAAGTGATCTCCTACATATCAAGGAAATTAAGAATACATGAGGATAAATACGCAATTTATGAGTGGGAGTTATTAGCCATTATGTATACCTGGAGAATGTAGATACACTATCTAATTGGAGGGAAATTTGGACAAAAGATCACTATGAAATACAACACTTTTTACACAAAATGACTTGAACATGCAACAAAAGATGTTGAATTACTAAGAGGGGGGGGGTGAATCAGTAATAGCGTAATTATAATCCTTTTTCTTCAAATGTTATATCAATGTAGAATTATTATCCAATAATGAGCAGTAAGAAATAAACAATCACACACATACACAGTACATCAGTGTTTTACATGGAAACCCAAATCGGGAGAAAACCACAAAATTCTTTTTCTTATATGTCTTGAAGAATTATATTCATTGGAAGCACCAACTTCCTTTGTTTTCCAGCTTCAACTGGAAGGAGTCTTCAACCCCCTAGTTTCTCAGGCTACAACCTGAGGGAAGCTCCAACTCCCCAATTCTCTGGCTACAACCCCCTATGTTCTCCAAGTACAACCGAAAGGTGGCTACAACCACCTATCCTTGCCCCGTCTTGCCACCCTGAAGTAGAAGTAGAATGATGGAACCATTATCACACTATCATTGTGAGATATATCACTATAAACCTGTACCAATAAATCTAGACCATGCATCAACCTGTACCTCAACCTGTAATCAACCTATACCATAAACAAGTGCATCAACCATGCACCAACCTATACCAAACAATCTGTAATCAACATGTACCATAAACAAGTACATCCAAGCATGTACCAAGTATGTACCAATCATGTGTCAACTACTCATCAACTATGACTCATCAATATGTACCAACATCATCAACTATATGCCTCATGTATGTGCCAACTCATCAACTACTTGTCTCAACCATGTACTCAACATGTACCTCAACCAAAAGCCCTCATCAATTTCATCATCCAAATATGATTTGTAGATCTGTAATAGACCTGGTGTATATGGTCACATTCCTGCAAACCTTCCTTAACTTTAACAATAAAAGACTAGCATTTTCATCAAACTTTTCTTTAGTCTCACATGCCTAGTTTTGGATTAGTCAATAACCCTAACTTGAAGTAATCATAAATTTGAACCTGTAATGTATACATATCTAAAACTGATAAACAATGTTCTTCAGTGTGATTTATGAAATTCCTCCAAGTGTCACTACTTGGAACCTCTCAGAAAAGGATTTATAGCAAAAATAGCATACCTTGCTGGATTCTGGCTTATTCTAGAGAGAGACCTTGTAGAGTGTGCCCCGCAAAAAAAAATTAATTGAATTGATCTTAAACTATTACAAAGAATACTATAGATTGTACCCTAACCAACACATTTTGTCTCACTAAATTTGGATCCATTATGAAGACGTTATAACATTTTTACCCGAAACACCTTAGAAAGCACCATCAAAAGAATTTATCCTTCCTTGCATTTTGGCCTTTTTTTCTTCACCTTCCCTCAAAAATTCAGCTTAGATATCCTTGGTTACCTCATAAACCTATATATATTCAATATGCTCAAGTGTAATTAAAATTAGAGAGCCTTTCCTCTTATTTATACTCTCCAAGTAGCTTCCTTAAAAACATCTTCTAGGTCACTTGGCCCACTTTCCTTAGTTTAGGGTTAACCCACTTCTAATTTCTCCATTAAATTTATTATTGAAATAACTTATTTTGTATTCACTTTGAATTATAATACACTCATCGCTTCACTTTATTATTTACCTTTTAAAATCTCTTAAACCACTTTGACTACTTTGACCTTTTGGGGCTTCTACATGACATGTGAGGGTCCTCCAACTTCGTAAGGCCATAACTCTCAAACCTCGAGGAGTTATGTGACATTCCACATACCACCAGAAATGGAATGACATGTAATATCCATATAAAATAGTATTACCTTCAAATATATCAAAAATCATACTATTATCCATCAAACAAACTTGGGTCCATTACCTAAATCTGGGTTCTCCAACTTCACATGGTCATAACTCTCTAACTGTGAGGAGTTATGTGACGTCCTACATACCACCAGAAATGGCATGAAAAGAACTATCCATCTAAGACACTTTCCCTAAAAAGTTCATTATCCTTCATCTCATTATTCCATAATTAAGAATGGGTTCTCTTACTCTGCAAAGCGTCTTCCTGTTGTTGGTCACTATAATTGCTTAATTAATTCAAACAATCAAGTTCTACATAAATTATCAACCCAGGGAAGCCTATTTATTTCAAAGATAACCACACACTATATATGCTCAATTACAAAAGAAACTTAGAGTTGTAGTAAAGGAAACTATATTAATCACACTTGCCTTGAATGAACTGAAGTTCTGACTTGAATTACAGGAAAGCAACCTACCTATTGCAGATCTTTAAAGATTAATCTAAAGAATCCTGGATTACATTAAAATAACAACTGCAATAGGAAAGAACAACTATTATGTAACCATAGAACAAAACCCTTATTCCCAAGCAGGAAATCCAACACCTTATTTCTGATTAACACACTTTCATGAAAACATTAATGCGTAGAAGGATAACTCTATCTAGAAGAGAACAGGATCCTCTAATTCCTTCATTTCTAAGCAGGAACCCTTAGCCCAGTCTTTGATCAACACACTTGTGAAAAATAACTGGAAGCTTACTAATTCTACAGAGAATAGGACCTTCTAATCCATTCCATTAAGTAGGGACCCTTAACCCAGTCTCTGATTAGCATACTTACAGAAATAACTGAAATCTACAGAGAACAGGACCTTCTAATCCCTTTCATTAAGCAGGGACCCTTAACCCAGTCTCTGACTAGCACACTTGTAGAAATAATTGAAATCTATAGAGAACGGGACCTTCTAATCCCTTCCATTAAGTAGGGACCCTTAGCCCAGTCTCTGACTAGCACACTTGCAGAAATAATTGAAATCTACAGAGAACAGGACCTTCTAATCCCTTCCATTAAGCATGGACACTTAGCCCAGTCTCTGACTAGAACACTTGTAGAAATAATTGAAATCTATAGAGAACAGGACCTTCTAATACCTTCCATTAAGCAGGGACCCTTAACCCAGTCTTTTATTAGCAAACCTCATAAAATCATCACACAAGATTACTAATGAAAATAATTATGAACTTCGTGAAAATAATGTAACATTCAATAAACTAAAGTTCTTAACAAGACATAGTTCAGTAGTGTTTCAGCAAAGCAGAATTCATTAAAAGTAGTGTTTCATCAAGACAAAAGTTAATCAATACATAAACAGAAATTACACTAACACACTATAAAACTAATGGGTGAATCTTGTGAAGAAGGTGGGCCCTCCCTTCTCACAAGATTCCCCTGAGACAAAAATTCTAGAGAAGGATGCTCAAAACAGTCTTTTATTCATCTATCAATGGATCAAATTACAATCTGAAAGGAAAATGAAGTATGTCCCTCTCTGTGAAGCTTTCTTAATACATAAAACTTGAGATCCCTCTCGAATGACGATTTCCTCTTATTTAAAGAGGGAACCCCTCCGATACAATTGATCAAAAATTACAATGTGTATCTGAGTCCTATTCTTAGTCAGATCGACTTTCTAAACCAGAATACGATGTCCTAGTCTCACGCAATAGAATGCTATTACAAGTGTTGAATGAGGTGTTGTTGTTACGACTGGAGTAACAGTTCCTTCTCGTTGTTTCTGATGTTGTTTCAGCATCGCAAATCATGGGTTGTTTCAGCCACGGGAATTACTCTCTTGACTGTTTCAGCATTCTCATGTAGGAGCGATGGTTGGTGCTTTAGAGTTGCTATTGACCACTGAATGTGTAACGACTTCCTTTGTGTTTCATCATCTGTGGCTCTAGGCTGTGTAACAGCTCTGTGTTTCAGCATCTGTGACCTTGGACTGTGTAACATCTTTGTGTTTCAGCATCTGCGACCCTGGACTGTGTAACAGCTCTGTGTTTCAGCATCTACGACCCTGGACTGTGTAACAACTTCGTGTTTCAGCATCTGCGACCCTGGACTGTGTAACAGCTTCTGTGTTTCAGCAACAGGCCTCAAATGCTAATCTGTAGTTTGAACTATTTCAGCACTTATACATTTCTAATCAATGGTTAAGTACGAGAGTGATGTAAAATATTATGCAAAACAGATTAAACGTATAGTAATGAGAAGGGACGTTGTATACCTTTGGAATGATCARATAAAGTGATAGTATGAGTTTAAATATGGSTGATMAAGAGTGTAATAGTGGCAAAAAGTATAGGCAAAAAGGTACATTGTGTGGTCCTAACATCCCCCCCAACTCAAGGTGTTGCATGTCCTCAGGCAACTTCACTCTGAATCAGAGTCTGGATACCGACTCTGAACGTGTAAGTTACTCAAGTAGTAGCTTTAGGAGGTACTGTCCGTTGGCGTTCTGAACCCTTGGACCCACTGTAATCTTTGCCATGCTGTTGTTTATGTCTTCTTAGGCAGCTTATAACTAATTTGATACCTTTCTATTGGCAACCAGAGGATAGGAAAATAAAACCAGTACCCTATCCAGTTTTTAGCACATTGCTGAACACACTGGATGTAGTTAGGTACCATGGAAATTGCTACCTCAAGGTTGGTAGGGCTAAAAGGATTGTGTTGTTGTCTCTTCTTAGTGGATTGCTACCAAAACAGGTTATTTGCCTGGAGGGCAGGAATCTCTATGGATCTGATGATGTGCTAACAATCCTAGAGCACTATTGATTGTAGCTGCTGAACATGTTCAGTCACCCCTGGTTGTTTTAAGAACTCATAATATTCTATGACAAAGGTGGCTGCCTTCTGTGGTTCTGGTCTTATCCAGAGGAGGCGATTATCTTCATTGTGCTTGGCAGCCAAAAAGTCATCTTGCCACAAAATCTGATTGTAGAGAAAGGAAGTGAATGCTCGAATTTGGATGTCCCTGACAAGGGGATTAAGGTTCAGCAGCCTGTTCTCAGGAATGGCCTCGTTATAAAAGTATGCCTCACAGAGGAGGTGTTGATCCCTAGTAGAGGTTGCTGCAAAAGTTTTGACAAAATTTGCTGGGTGTAGTACTGCATGGGGTTTACCTTCTATAATTGATTTGATCTAAAACCATGTGAGTCACTCCATAAGGAATAAGGAGTAGTTGCAAGATGGCTTTCTTGTGGCCAATAGCTTTTGTACCAAATCAAATACCAGGGCCAATCTACCTTTCAATTTTTTGTTCTGCTTCTTAAGGTCACGAGCTTCCTAGCATGTCTATTCTAACGCTTCCCAATTTGAGTAAGTATGATTTATCCAGATTTTTCTGTGCACTTGCAGGCTTTTGACCTGTGATTCAACATACTCTTTCTTCCATTTTTGTATTGCTTCCTGCTCATCCCATAGCTAAGTCTGTGTTTCAGCATTGCAAGTAGTGGGATGAGGTAAGGTCTGAGTAGATTGTTCCATAAAAGTGGAGATATTAATCTGGCTGGGAGGTGTAAATTCCTCCATAGGCATTGTCTGTACAACTTTGTTGACAAAGGTAGGGGCTTCTTTTGTTGCAATGCAGGGCTCAGTCTTGAGCTTGGGAGGACCTGCTGGTTCTTGTGTTTCAACAGGTTCTTCCTTGACTACAAAAGGTGAAGGAGTAGCGGGTACTCCTTGTTATAACCCTAAAATGCACCATACAGGTTTACCTGGCATCAGGCCTACTCATGCCTCTTCCTAGCCAAAGCCATGCTGAGCAAATCCTCAAAAAATCACTTAAAACAAGCAACCGACGCCCTAACTTCTCACTGGGCGCGGGCAACCGCTTGCTGTCCTTCTACTGCACATGGGTATCCGCGGGCTAACCCATTACAGCCCACGGGTACCTAACAAAGAAAAAAATTAGGAAAGTTTCCGCTGGGACACAAGGCTTTTTGTCAGTTAACTGGAACTCTGAGCCATGCATGGACGAGAGTTCTCCAATAACCCTAGCTCCTTCTAGCCTTTAAAAGGAGGGGTAGGGGTACTATTCAAAGGAGGAAAATCATAGCAAATAAACTCTGCCAAATCGCCAAGCCAATTTTGTCCCCAACCCTTTAGCTTTGCCTCAAGCTCTACGAGAAACTCATGCAGCAACAGTTGGAGGACAGAAAGAAGAGGAAGAGCCCAGAATCAGGATCGTGGAACGGTGGCCAATCTCAGAAATCATTGTAAGTTGATTTGTATTGATGCTAATGAAAAAGATACTTTTCCCGTCCCGAAATATATAAATCTCATCTATGTTATCTGATTTATGTTTTACATCTAACCCCCTAGTAGATCAGTAGCATGCATATATGTTTTTGTCTTGTTTGTAGGAAAAGCTTGGTGGAAGGAGCAGCAGCAAGGAGACAACAACTCAACGGAGGATCTACTTCGACCTTCAGTAAAAAAGGTTAGTTCATTCTTCCGGTGCTTGTCTGAGAAAAGGGGTTGAGATTTTGGGTAGAAGGTTAAAGGTTAAATCTGAAGGGTCATGATCTGCGTATAAGCTTAGAACCCTAGCTTATTGGTCCGTAGGGTAGATTACCCCACAACAGAATTGGCGACTCCACTGGGGAGCATCTTACTCTTAGGGTTTCCGGGCTTGGTAGTTTAGAGAATTAAGTTTAAGTTTCTCTGCTTATTTTTTGTTTTCTGTTAGTCGAAAGCTAGCAGAGAGCCTGGTGGTTAATACCAGTTCTCTTTGACTGATGCTCGACATTTTCTTTCCGGGACACACAGAGGTACCCGCGTACTGCAGAAGCCCTGCCCACGGGTGACCTGCGCCCTAACCTTCTACAGCACGTGGATACCCATGCCCTGTAGTGGTTTTAGTAGCGTGTAGTGACTAGAGAGTTTAAGAGGCAGTCCCCTCTTCTCCTGTCAGAAGTTTACCTTCTCAGGGGGCTTTCTGGATCCTGTCTGGATCTTGGGTGGTTTGGTGTCTTATGTTTCAGTCTGTCTTGTGGTGTGTTTCTTCACATTAGCCTCTCTTTTTTGCAAAAAATTGTTTTTCTGTTCAAGTAGCAGCATCTCAGCCTGTCAGGGACTCTGGTTGTCAGTACCAGAAGTTTTTTTAAGGACTAGATTGGCTGTGTGTGATTTTTTCTTAGCTTTTAAACATACCCGCGACCTGCTTAAGTGTAGCACGCGGGTACCCGCGCCCTGTATCGGTTCAGCACGTGGATACACGCGGGCTGTATTGGTGACAGTCGCGGGTCTGTTAGGTGTCTTTTCATCTTGGGTGGGGCAGTCATCCCTTCCTGTGGTGAAAAGAACTCCTCTCAGGGGTTTAGAGTTTGGGACTGCATAGTCAGCAGGCTGGGGCATTCCTCCTTTAGCCTGTGATTGTGATTTGAATTCTTTGCATCGAAAAAACAAAAGCGAAAAATATTTATTTCATAGTTTAGGTCAGTAGCTCGAAAAGAAGTTTTGGTTGAATAAGTTTTTCAGTACAGTTCGAAACAAAAGTAACTCATAGATCTGAGTAAAATTTCTGTAGGATTGCTGCTTGAAAATCTTGTCATACCTGAAAAGAAAAAGACTTTTTTTGAAAAGTTACTGGTTTTGCATGTTAGAAAGAGTTTGTTCTCAGCATTCTTGTGCATTTTTGCTTTGAGTATGTTTTACACACCATCAGTTTCCCTTCCGTACCTTGAGATTTAAAAAAGCCCACTAAAAGCAACGCTTAATAAAATCAAGTAGATCTTTTTGTTCGTAGGGTGCACACATTAGCTCAGGCTAGGGCCTTGGAATAGGTTGGAGAGTAAATTCTCCAAGGCCACCTAAACAAACATTGGAGTCTGTCATTAGGGAGTGTAGAAGTCCGGTT
>JZKD02S1720909.1:172742-192015 GCA_000966675.3 Picea glauca
CAAAACATATAAATACATATAGATACACTCATGGTACCTCTAGAGCATCACCACCTGGTCCCCTCTCAGGAGGTGGTGCCCCACCCACTATCGGTGCCTTTGGACCTGGAGGTAGCCACCCAGTCATCGCAGCACTTGCTACTACTGCTCTCTGAACCATGGTCCACCACACCAATGGAACCCCCACACACTACTCTAGGATGCCCTCATCCTAGATCCACAACCACATGCCCTCGGGCACTCCCTATAGCACCGCCTCCAAGCGACAACAAATGTCCTCAAACTCTCCCCCAGCCTCGGCCAGAGGAGCGTGTGATGGCCCTACACCAGGGTCATCAAAATGACATCTTCTATCTGCTCTCTCATCATCAGCAGGCCTCACCCCAACATCCTCCCAACGTCGTCTCTCTCCTACCCATGGCTCTCCCCGTGGAGGTCTCACCGGCCCTTGACGAGACGAAACTCTAACCAACTCCACCTCACACCCACGAGGCCCCACATCTTCACATACAACAAGCAAATGATAGCATCAACATCCACCCATACATAAAAATATACATTCTATACTATCTACAAAATAACAATATCACACCATACTTCTTTGATCGAACACCTCTCCTAGAGGTAACACCATCTTCGGATCATCCCGGAAGTCCACCCTGAAGTATGGGTACCATAGTATAATCTATGGCATCTAATGCCACACCCATGCAACCTCAACTATGAAATAGTGGCCACCCTCCCCACCATCGTGGTGAATCAAAATCATCGGCCACCACTGTAGTCGTGGCTCTCGCACACTAGTTGCACCCAACAAAATTCTCAAGCACAACATAGGCACCCTCTCTAGAAACCATGCCACCAAGATCGAACCAAAGGAAAACTCCCCTGAGTCTACATCTTGACACCTATGTAGCTACCCTACCATCTTGGCATGTAACATCAAGCCCCAGACAAAATTCTCTCCTGCCAATGCCCTCCCCATAATCCTCAGTTTACCACCACTGATCCGCTGAATCGCGAGGAACCCATATACCCTCACAACCATTGCTGCCACACAGCAATGAACTAGGGTATCCATTGCCCCAATGCTCACCACAGAACCTGACATAAAGTTCTCCCTCATACTGTACCTCTGGCCTAGAATAACCAACTTTCCATCCCCAAGTACTACGGGCTCCGTCAGTAAGAGAGTTCCCCGAAAAGGGAGCCCCATCAAGAAATATACATTCTCCACCATAGCGAAGGCCAACTGCTCACCCTGCACCATAAAACAATGTAAATCTGGACTCCACATCTGAATCAAGATTTGTAGGAGGTACTCTTAGGACTGTATCAGGGGGAACTCAAAGAACTTCAGCAGCTCACACACTTCCAAAGTGTCATGGACACTCGGATCCTCATTGGTCACAGCCTGCCACAAATGAGACCAATCTCTCTCTCTCCAGTGGACATCATCCAAATGATCACCTGCATCCACATATACAGTACTTGATCAGCCACCTCAAACATCCAAACATCAAAATCTCCAAAAAAGATCAATTTTTACACCTTTCAACTTTGCCTCCAATGTGTGGCTGCTTTACCCCATAGGCACGCACACATGCACGCCTATTCATCTCTTAGTCATGCACTCAAATGCGATTGTTGGCCACACAGAGGCGCATTTATGTGCCCCATTCGCACACACAGGCGTACATCATAGCGCACCTATTCACCATACAACAACGCACACATGCGTAACTGTTAGAATTACAGACGCGCATGCATGAGCCATTGTGCCTTGAACAGGCATGCATGTCATGCATGCTTGTCCTCCATAGTAGGGTGCCCCCATGCGTGGATGTCCGAATTATAGGTGCACACTCATGTGTGCAACTTTCTCGATCGCCCACGCATTGGGGGTCCCACACCTACAAAAACCCCTATACGGCCTTTCGTACAAGCCCTATCCAAAAAAAGAAACCCTAATTCTATGCAGGATGATACGACAACTAACCTAAAGCTCGTTGGTCTTGAATTGGCTGCCTCGATCTCCTGGAATCTCCAAAACTCTTCTAAACTTGCTTGTCCACTCAATAACACAGCAGGTACAAATGAGGTGGCATTATGGGCCCCACAACTATATATAGTCCATTTTTCCAAACTTCCAGACTCAATTTAGGGAGCTCCAGGCATCCATTTTTCATTCTGTCTTCAACCACGAGATCAACACCCCGTCATCTACACCATGACAGTCCCCGGGCCACTTTTCATCCTTAGCCCCTGGGGGACATTTTTCTCCTATTCCACTCAAGCAGGCATGCTTACATTATTGAATACCCGCTATATGATCTTTCTCTTCAGATATTATTCATGTCAGGTATTTTTTTTTCATATGTGCAGGTACTTGATCATCATATCTCAGCAATCTTCATTTCAGGTATATCCTCAACACTGGCATGTAGTCATTCCCTTTGAATATCAAGATGCATCTCCCAGTCACACCCTCCAATTTTTGCCTCTAGGATCCCTATATCTGGCTCTGCAATACCATCACCTCCACCGCATTTCGGTACTATCACTCGATAGCACTCTCACCCACATGAGTTGTCCCATTCATTGTTCCCCCCAGGCACTTTGACACTCATGTTTTTCTCACCATTTAGGGATGGGAGTCCCGATAGTCTTACATCATGTCGCGAATCAGCCACATACTCCTTCTCCTCATTTTGCTAGCCTACCCAATGGACTCTTAGGGTGCTTCCTCACGGTTTTATTTTCACTGCACTCCCACAGTATCATTAACCATCCATTTCATCCACCATCATTTTTCCCATTTGCAGATTTCCCTCCATACATTTCCCTAATACAGAAACCCTCCTATGGGGCCCCAACCCTCCACTTTTTTTCCAACCAACTTGCACCATCCTCAAACCAAGCCATCTTACACTGGGGCAACCATTTTTGTATCTACATTATTATCCCACCTTATTTTTTAATTCTTTTTGTAATTAAGTCGTTGTTTCCATCATTTTACATAGCTTTTTGTTGTCACCTTTGGTGACCTTCTTCCTTTTTGGCAAACGCAACCCATGTCGCCCTTGGTTGGGGAATTCCTTATCACCTACTCCTATTGACATCATCCATAAACTCCGAGTATCCCACAGGCCACCTACCTCTTATCTCTGAGTTTGTTTACTTTGTCCCGCCTCTGGCACAACTTATCCCACGTCTAGTTTCCCCCCTGACACTCTACCTAGTTGTACGGTTGCTACCACTTATACTTCACATATATCCCCAACCAAGAGAAGTCTTGAGTCTCACTACATCTTGAATTCATCCATGTACCTCATCAGTTCCTGATCTCATCCAATGGATTTCACGAAGCCCTTTACTTCTTAGAGTCATGTCTCCCTTTTTGTCAACATCAACACAGTTTCTAGAAGGGTGACAGTATCTTGACTCTCATTACATTTACAATGAGGAGTCTCAGATGACATAGGGAGAACCATCATTGCTCTCTGTTATCGTTGACCCCCATAACATTCGACTTCAAGACTTTCTCATGTTGTGGTGGGTCTTACTTTGCAACTATTGCATTTGTTTTTATATTTTCCGAAGACCTTTGAAATTTGTTGGGATATCAACACCCGCGGAATCCTTGATACTTACTACAAGTGTCATTACCTACTTTTTAGAGTATTGTTCCCCATCAGAATTGTCCTTTTCTATTATCAACATGCCCCCAAGGGTGTTGCATTCATCTTCACCAACACACCACTTCAGTTACTGTCTTACACATTTTTTGAGTTACATGACATGAGCATGGGGCATGCCCGCCTCTTTTGTACACAATTTATTTTTCACACCTTGCAAAAGGTTGGGTCCTACAGGTTCCCCTCTCCCTCCAATGGGTCACTCTTGATACTCTCACTATCGCTCTTTCTTACAATGGTACTCTCAGTAGAAGAAACATTGATGAATTTCAGCTATATGTATGCTCCTAACCTCATCCACCAGGGAGCATCTGTTATCACTGAAATTTCATCCACAAATGGTTATAGGAATCTAGCATCTTCAAACAGCTATTAGTTCACCCATGGACCAAAAATGACCAAAAAATAATTTCCAAAAGGTCCAAAACTATACAACTAGTTATAAAATCAGCATTCACTAAGGATATACAGGAAGTGCATGCACGTCCGCCAGTCGAAAATGCCAAAAAAGCACACATGCGCCCGATGTGCGACTGTGGACGCAAAAAACCGTGCACACCTCAGAAATGTGCATTTATGGTATTGGTCGACCTCCCACTCACTTCTGGTTCAACTTCCAAATCGATTTGACATCCAAATCCCGACTGAATCTGGATGGGTGGCTAGTCAAATACCTAAAGGTGCCCTAAATAGCCCCTTGTTCACACTAAAATTTGGTTGAATAATACCTCAAAGTTATGCTATAAAAAGAGGCCATGGGCACACTACATCTTCAAGGAATTAATTTGTATTGTTATGTTGTTGATATTCTCTTGGAGGATCCTCTTTCCTCATCAAGAGTATGCTAGCACCATTTCACTTAGCCATTCATATCACCTCTTAAGTGAATGTGCTTTGGATTCTCTTCACCATTTCATTCTAGTTCCTCATTTGTAAGAAGAGCTCAATATTTTGGGGTCCAAGGGCCCTCCCTTAGAGGAAGAAGGGACCCAAAGTCTCCCTTTATCTTTGGTGTTTTTGTTCCACTAATACAATCCTTTCCATTGGTGGCATGAGTCTTGATGCAGAGAGGTCCTTACTATCACCCCGTAGGGTCTCTTTACCTGACCTCCTTCTCACAGGATCTTCTTCCTTCTCGCCCGAAGAACTCCAAGGTCCTTCTATTTCCCTATCGGGAAATATACACCCAGAGAAATCTTTCCTCGAGGTCTCCCCCTTACTACTGGGAGATCAGCTAAATCTCGCTATCTCGCGAGTTTGTGACTCAAAGCCTCCAACTCTTCCTTTCTAATCTTGCGATACCTAACCTAGCGATATGGGTATAGCTCCTTTCTTTATTAGTGCCCTCACCACAAGCAACCGTGGGCTAGGCTTAAATGTTAGCACCTCTCGCAACTCGCACCTTCGTGAGTTTTTGAGGAGAACTCTTGTGCCTCCCGTTGCGATCCTCCGAGACGCAATAGGTCAATGCTAAGCTGACTCCTCCCTTGAAGGATTTCACTACTCGCAACTTCGCAACCTTGCCACCTCACAGGTTGAACCGTCGAGCTTTCCCCTCCTATTCCGCGAATCCCCGAGATGCGAGAATTCAATGGAATGTTGACTTCTATCTCCAGGTAGCACGTGTCCACCCGTCGACCACGCGGGTCCCACCTTATTCTCTACCACGTGTCCACGTGAACCCCCGGCTCTCGGCACTTCGCGACTGACGAATCCTAATGCCAATACTTCGGGACTTCTCGTGGTGAGATCCCGAGGCTTCATGCCACCTATATTCCACTCATCGACTCTGCTATGGCCCACACTGCCTCCAGCTGTCGGGGTATCACCTCTCACAATCTCGTGATCCCTGTGCCCAAATTCTCGAGCCTTTTCTTGCAAGGCCCCAATACATGATCCCACGCGCAGATCCAATGGTCCTCCTATGATCCAAATCCAATGGTTGTCCTCCTTCTCGCACCTCACCTCCTCATGACTCGGAGTACCCAATGTTTGGGCTCTCACCCTGCGAACTCCTGAGTTCGTGAGATCTCTTGATCTCTTGCCACCTGTCCTCCTCAGATGGATGGCTCTTAGCCTTCTCGCCAATTCGTCACTCGCGAAGCTGAAGGACTTCCTCTTCCAACCTCCGGTGCCCGAGTCCTCGATGTGGGTAATCTCGTGACATGCGTCCACTCCCAAATGAATGGTCCAGATCCTCATCGAGATTTCTCCTCTACTATTCACAAAGGCTTAACCTCCATGCAACTTCTTGCAGATCCAACGGCTATCGGGTATCTACCCCAGATATGATCACCCAGATTTGTTCTCCTTGTGCGCTCTCCTCCAACTGCTCCTTGGACTTGAAAACCAATAGCCTAGATTCTATCGGTCGATCCAATGGCTGCTATGCTCCTCCCTGAGCTTCTTGCGCGCCTACTCCTGTGCTTAACCACCGCGCAGCTTTTCCCGATCCAATGGCTATCGGGATTCCCGAGTGAAATCCAACATCTGTCGGTGTCCTCACTCTATGTCCTTCCTGAGCTTTTCCTTCTGGATGTGAACTCCTCAATAGTCCATATCTCTTCTTCAGACCGATCTGACGGCTGTCGTCGCTCCTCCTAAGCTTCTTTATCCTTCTCTCTGCCTTGGGAGGATTTCAATATTTCAAAGGCCTTGGCCTTTGCTTCTTTTCTCTCCCTGCAAACTCCTTCACCTTGAACTTCATCGATGCACGTAAAAGTGTCATTTCTCCTGAGCTTTCATCTTTTTCAGTCCTCACGGGATTCTTTGGCTCTTGCACTCCTTGCAGAGTTTCCTTGCGCACACGCTAGTGCTATCTCTTCTGAGCTTATCCTCAGCTGTGAAACCTCTACAGAAATTCGGTTCTTATTCTCTTTCTCCCACTGATGGAGAATATGGATGCCTCCTATTATCCTCTTGTCTCTAGCAACCTAAATGGCCAAGTTCTTCTAGGTATTCAGTAATCCAGTAAAGGTCCCTCAGTGGACTTTTTCTTCACTCCCGAACTCAAAGAGTTCTTTCCTTCTCCTGTGTCTACCCGCACACAGACTCGATGCCCTCTTGGCAGAGTTCCTTCTCTTACACAGAACACTCGATAGTTCTATCTTCCTCTTCTACGCACTCACGCACCTGCTCGATGCCCACTTGGCAGAGCTCTCAGAATCCTTAGTGATTCTATCTCTTGAACTCATAGCAGAGTTCTTCTTCTGTGCACCTATGCACTTGTGCTCAATGCCCACTTGGCAGAGCTTTACAGAACTCCTTAGATCTTCTATCTTCTTCTTCAACTCTCAACAGAGTTCTTCCTCCAACGCAACCCGTGTTTATGCTCAATGCCCACTCGATAGAGCTCTACATAATTCACTGTAGAATTTTGTCTGCAACTGTGTTTCTACTACATAGCCTTGCCTCCAAGGTATCCAGCAACCTTGAGGTCTTCTTCCTCTTTCTGATTTGTTGATCTTAGTTTCTGTGCCACAACACGTCTTCGTCTGACTCTGCAGAGTTCAGAAGTGCATCCTCTGTGCACTGGTATTCAGAGTCTGCAACACTCTGTCATGCCCTCTTGGCATCAAACCTCAAAGACCTTCAACCCTAAAATCACACAAACTCTTGCAGAATGCACTCACACATACATTCACTACACAAAAGGAACACTCACAGACACCCATATAACACAGAATGACATGCAGGAAAAACTGCTTATGATTATATTAAAAATGGCAAATTCCTGAATTTACAATGGTGTTCCTGAGCTCTCTCTGGCTCCTCTCCTACAACCATTCTAACTCATCTCTCTCTCTCTCTCTCTCTCTCTCTCTCTCTCTCTCTCTCTCTTCTAACTCCTCTCCTCAACTCTCTCAAAGTGAGATCTAAAAATCTCTTTTACCTAAGGGGATCGTCGAGCTCTTCCCTCCAGGTCTACCTACTCTAATAAATTACATTCAATGGCTGTCTAGTCCAGCATCTGAATCTAGATCTCATTCGATCTAGCATTAAAGTCGATCCTATCTACTGCCTGCACAAAGGCATGGCTCACCAGTCTACAACATTTAATTACATTCATTACAAATTTAAATGAGGACTGTGCCTCTCTTTTAGCGTGCGATTTGAATTTGTTGGCATGGCTGCTGGCTAGATGATGACATGGAGCGATGCTCTTGCATCAAGTCTTGTTTGTTTCTTGTTCTTATGTCCTTATGCACTATAGTTTATATGTTTTTATCATTCCTAGTTTAATTCTTAGCTTAGTCTTTTATGCTTTATTCTTCTAACCCTTTCCTTTACTGTTGTATTGCCTAGCTAACCCAACTAGGCTTGTAAGAACCTCTATTTTGCTCATTTAGGTGACAAAAGAGGCACAACACTCCGTTTTGAATGTGAACTGTTGTATGCACTATTTGTGTCCAAAAAATATCTATCAACATTGAATCCATTATCATTGTTCGATCCATTTCTTGTACTGTCCTATTCTTTCTTTCAACAACTCCATTCTATTGAGGTGTCCTAGTGACAGAGAATTGCCTTTTTATTCCATGATTGTTGCAGTAGTCCATAAATTCCTTTGAGGTGAATTCTCCTCCATTATCTAGTCTTAAGCATTTTATTCTTGAATCCATATCATTTTCAACCATTTCCTTGTAGATATTGAAGTTTTCAAAATCTTATGACTTGTTCTTAAGAAACCAAACTGCATTCATTCTTGTATAATCATCAACTAATAACATAAAGTATCTCTCAACTTTTAAGCCTTTTGTTGTAGTTGGTCTAACCAAATCCGTATGCACAATTTCCAATGGTTTGGTTGTTGAATATTCCTTTGATTTGAACATGGTCTTTGTTTGCTTTCCGTATTGACAATGCTTGCATAAAGTGTTGGTTGGTTTCGTAATCTGGGGCATTTCTCTGATTGCTTCGCTTTTGCTGACTTTGACAAGGTTATCAAAATGCATGTGACTCATTCTTCTGTGCCATAGCCAACTTTCATCTTCCTTTCCTAGACAACACTTTTCATTTCCAATTTCGCTTAACACATATATGTTGTTTGAAGTTCTTGTAGCTGTAGCGACCAATTTCCCTGAACCTTCTTTTCTTATCTCGCACTTTTGTAAATCAAAAGTAACTTTATGACCTTGGTCACACATTTGAGTCACACTTAAAAGACTATGTTTCATATCTTCTACTAGTAGAACATTTTTTGCCTTTTCATTCTTGTTCCCAATTCAGATTGTGCCTTTTCCAATGATTTTGGTTGAGTCATCATCTCTGAAGGAGGCTGATCCATCTATTTCCTTTCGTAATGTAAGAAACTTGTCTCTATCACCTTTCATGTGTTTTGAACATCCACTGTCAACATACCAACCATGTTTCTTTTGTTTAGCTTGTAGAGTGATTGTGCATTCTTCATTGCTATATTGATCTTGCTTTCTTATCCATGTCATTTTCTAAGGTTCTTGTTTGTGACTCTGTTGAGGTTCTTTATGAGGGACTATCATTCTGACATTTTTGGCCATGTGTCCAAAATTTTTACATTTGTAACATTCCACTTCAGTGCTCAAAGATTCAAACCTATTGTAACTTCTTCTCTGTGTTTGACTAGGTCTTCTTGAATAACCCTTTTTTGTATGGCTCTCAAAGTAGTTTTCGTTCATGTTGTTAGCTTTGCAATTTACAGATTTATGTACAAAATTATTACATGCATAACATAAACCAAAAAATATAGTTTGATACCTGGTAGTTGAAGATATTCTGAAAGGAGGTTCTCTTATGAATCCTTCTTCTTCTTCAGGCCTGTCTATCTGTTGTTGATTCTAAAATCTGAATCTTCTCGGTGGAGGAGTGTCCCTGTAATCTTCCTTGTATAGCTTTTTATCCCCTTTGATTGTTTCTGCATATCTTTTTGGATTTTTTTTTCTCTCTTTTGTTTTGGATCTTGATCCCTTTTCTGTCTGATTGTATCCAAGTCCAGACTTGTCAAGATGAGATTTTTGACTGCTAATAATGTCATCCAGAACATTTGAGCTATTCTGCATATTTTTCTTTTGAATATCCTTTCTTAGTGTGGAAATATCTACTTCCAGGTTTCCAATGATCCTATCCTTTCCTTCTAGTTGTTCTTTGAGTGCTTCTTCAATTATTTTATCTTCTTCTATTTGAACCTTCAATTTTGTGATCATTTGTTCTAGTTCTTGAGTGTCGTTTTTCTTATCTAGTTCTTCATGTAGTTTCTTGTTTTTCTTCTTTTCTCTTATGATAACTTCTATGGCACTCATTAATTATTCTCAGAAGTCAACTTCTACCTCTTCAATTTCTTCTTCATATGCTTCTTCATATTCTTCTTCGGAGTCTCCTTTATCAGAGTCTTCTACTGTCATGAATAGAACTCTCCCTATTTCACTGTCACTGACTTCATCTTCATCTGATAATGATATGTCTTCTTTGGTGCAAAAGATTTTCTTGAAAACTTTCTTTGTAGTTCTTTTACGTTTATATGTTTTTCTTCCTATTTGAGTAACCTTCATCATCTCTCTTTTTCTTAGGAGGACATTTGTTAGCAAAATGACCAATACCATCACAATTAAAAAAAATTAAAGGAAGCTTACCTCTATACCTACCGTTGGTTCCCTTGTTCAGTATTTTGATGAAGTTGGCCACTTCTTCATCATCTTCCGAGACATCGATGCTGCTGCTATATTATTCTTGTTCCTTTTTCTTTTTCTTTGATCTTTTGGATGCTTTGAAGGCTACTTCTTTTACATCTAGATTTTCCTGTTTAGTTCTCATCTCATATGTTGTGAAGATTCCATGTAGTTCATACATGCTTATTGATTTTAGATTCGATCTTTCTTCTAGTGTTGATATCTTAGGGTTGATTCTCATAGGAAGAGATATTAGTACCTTTTGAACAATTACAGATTCTTCAATTTCTTCTCCCAATCCTATGATTGAATTCACTGTTTCATTGACTCGTAATAAGTAGGCTGCAATATCTTCATCTTCCTTCATTTTTAGTTGTTCGAACTGACCTCTGTAAGTTTGAATCTTTGCTCCTTTGAATTTTGAATCTTCTTCATAAATATTTCGAAGCTTGTCCCAAATATCTTGAGCAGATTTACAATGTGCAACTTTGGTGAATACCGTATCACTGAGACCATTCAAAAGTGCATTTTTGGCATTGGAATTATTCTCACCAAGTTCCACTGCTTTGTCATTTGTTGGTGGAACTGTTGGTGCTGTGTATCCATCTACAATTGATTTCCAAATTTGCAATCCTTTTGCCTGTATATATGTCTTCAACCTTATGCTCCAAAAAGCATACTTCTGTCCATCAAACTGTGGTATTCTATTTTTATATGAGTTTGTACTCTCCATGATCTTCCTTTCAGTGGTTAAACTGATTTCTGAAGGAACTTTCTCTGATACCAATTGTTGGATTACTGAGAGGGGGGTGAATAAGTAATAGCATAATTATAATCCTTTTTCTCCAAATGTTATATCAATGTAGAATTATTATCCAATAATGAGCAATAAGAAATAAACAATCACACACATACACAATAAACTAGTGTTTTATGTGGAAACCCAAATCGAGAGAAAACCACTTAATTCTTTTTCTTATATGTCTTGAAGAATTACATTCATTGGAAGCACCAACTTCCTTTGTATTCTAGTTGCAACTGAAAGGAGACTACAACCCCCTAGTTTCTCAGGCTACAGCCTGAGGGAAGCTCCAAATCCCCAATTCTATGATTACAACTAGAAGGAGGCTACAACCCCCTATTTTCTCCAGCTACAATTGCCTGTTCTTGCCCCGTCCTGCCACCCTGAAGTAGAAGTAGAATGACCAAACCACTATCACACTATCACTGTGAGATATACCATTATAAACCTGTACCAATAAATTTGAACCATGCATCAACCATGCATCAACCTGTAATCAACCTATACCATAAACAAGTGCATCAACCATGCACCAACCTGTACCAAACAACTTGTAATCAACTTGTACCATAAAGAAGTGCATCGAACCATGTACCAAGTATGTACCAATAATATGTTGACTACTCATCAACTATGACTCATTAATATGTACCAACATCATCAACTATACACCTCATGTATGTGCCAACTCATCAACTACTTGTCTCAACCATGTACTCAACATGTACCTCAACCAAAATCCCTCATAAATTTCATAATCCAAATCTAATTTGTATCTCTGTAATAGAATTGGTTTATATGATCACATTCCTACAAACCTTCCTTAACTTTAACAACAAGAGACTAACATTTTCATCAAACTTTTCTTTAGTCTCATGTGCCTAGTTTTGGATTAGTCAACAACGCTAACTTGAAGTAATCATAAATTTGAACCTTTAATGTATAAATATATGAAACTGATATACAATTTTCTTCAGTGTGTTTTATGAAATTCTTGTGTCACTACTTGGAACCTCTCAGAAAATGATTTATAGCAAAAATGGCATACCTTGTTGAATTCTGCCTTATTTTAGATAAAGACCTTGTAGAGCGTTCCCCGCATGAAATATTCATTGAATTGATATGAAAATATTACACAGCATACTAAATAATGTACCCTAACCAACACATTTGGTATCATTGAATTTGGATTTGTTATGAAGAAGTTCTGATGTTTTTAGCCCGAACACCTTAGAAAACAGCATCAAAAGAATTTATCCTTCCTTGCATTTTGGCCTTCTTTTCTTCACCTTCCCTTAGAAATTCAGATTATATATCCTTGGTTACCTTAGACACATTTATATATTCAATATTCTCAAGTTTAATTAAAATCAAAGAGCCTTGCCTCTTATCTATACTCTCCAAGTAGCTTCCTTTAAAACATCTTCTAGGTCACTTGGCCCACTTTCCTTATTTTAGGGTTAACCCACTTCTAATTTCTCCATTAAATTTATTATTAAAATAATTTATTTTGTATTCAATTTGAATTATAATACACTCATCACTTCACTTTATTATTTACCTTTTAATATATCTTAAACCTCTTTGACTACTTTGACCTTTTGGGCTTCTAGATGACATGTGAGGGTCCTCCAACTTCGTAAGGCCATAACTCTCAAACCGTGAGGAGTTATGTGGCGTTACACATACCACCAAAAATGGAATGACATGTAATATCCATCTAGAATAGTATTACCTTAAAATATATAAAAAATCATACCATTATCCATCAAACAAACTTGGGTCCATTACCCAACCCGGGTTCTCCAAATTAACATGGTCATAATTCTCTAAACGTAAGGAGTTATGTGATGTTCTACATAGCACCAGAAATGGAATGACAAGAACTATCCATATGGGATAGTTTCCCTGACAAATTCATTGTCCTTCATCTCATTATTTCAAAATTAAGAATGAGTTCTCTTACTCCGCAAAGTGTCTTCCCATGAGGTCTTTCACCATAAGGGGACCACTTTGGAGTTCATCCATATTTACTTCTTATCAACTATGAAAAATAAATAATGAGTCATATTTACATCAAAACATCTTGGATCCATTACCCAAACCTTTGTGCTATGGGGCTTTCTTCAAGGGTTGACATCAATGACAACCAACCTTAATCCACAAAAGCGTTAGTTAGTATTACTTGGAAATTATGATTTGAGATTAATTACACTAAATGAACAGTGAAAAGAGTGGCAGATGTGTTGAGTCAAAGACCACACATATTCTCAGTGATACCTCTTCTGACAAATATTCGAGAAAATATTCTAACTATATAGTTTGATGATGATTGGTATAAAGAGGTTAAGGAAATTATCAAACAAGACACCATGATGATACCAAGGTTTTGAAGGATATACATTGGACAACGACAGATTGATGAGGTATAATAACCAGATTTACATACTGCCTAACGAAAAAATTGAGAAATTTGATCTTAAGAGAAGCTCATAGATCAGTATACATGGCTCATCTAGGAGTCACGAAGATGAGGGAAGACCTTAATCTCTTATTCTTCTGGAAGGGACAAAGGAGAACATAGTTAGCTACGTGGCGAGGTGTCTAGAATGTCAGTGAGTGAATTATGAGCATAGACATCTGGTTGGATTGCTACAACCACACGTCATTCCAGAATCAAAATTGGAGGCCATTTAGATGGACTTTATTGTTGGATTGTCATTGATGGCAAGGAAGCATGACTCAATTTTCATGGTAGTTGACACTCTGAAGAAGGGTGCACACTTTATTCCCATGCATATGATGTATTAGGCATGAGACATAGCTAGAATTTATTCATCAAGATTATGAGACTTCCTATCGTACCAAAAAGAATCATATACAATAGATGATATAGGTTTACAAAACTATTTTGGACTAGTTCCCAAGAGGCCTTGGGAGCACAAATGAACTCTAGTACAACATATCACCCTGAAACAGATGGAAAGACCAATGGAACGAACCAAATTTTGGAATATATGTTGCATGTGTATGTCTTATACCAATAGAAACTTTGGGAATAGTTCTTACCACTGGTAGAGTTTATGTACCACAACAACTATCAAGGTACTGTTAAGATGGCACCATTTGAGATTCTCTATGGGTGACCTTGTCAAATGCCATTGAGTTGGGATTGACTTTAGGATAGGGTCCTGGTGGGACTAGAAATGATCCAAGAAAGGGAAGAACAAATGAAAACGATAAGACAAGGGATTAAAGAAGTGGAATATTGACAGAATAGTTATGCTGATGCACATCGTGTTGACCGTAACTATGAAGTTGGTGACCAAGTTTTCTTGCGGGTGAAACCACACTAGAGTTATATTAAGTTTGGAAAGGGTGATAAAATATCTCTTAGGTTTTTGGGGCCTTTCGAATTTGTGGAAAGGAAAGGACCTGTGTCCTACTGACTAGCCTTGCCTCATTCTTGGAGGCATATTCACGATGTTTATCCTGTATTTTTTTTGCGACATTATGTTAGTGATCCTACGCATGAGATTGACATGAGTTCCTTGCGGTTTCAGATAAGGTGCACTTATGGTGGATCTAATCTATGTTTTGGAGCATCACATTCGACAGCTACGAATTCAAACAGTCGATCAGGTCAAGGTCTAGTGGGACAATTATAGTCCACACTTAGCTACCTGGGAGGACGTATATGATATGCACCAACAGTTTCCATATTTGTTTGATAGTTAGACATTTAGATCTTGTCAAATGCTTTATTTACTGCATATATATACTGTGAAACTCTGGGATGAAGTTTTAAACAAGAGGGGGTGTATGTAATATCCTACCCTTGCGAGCTCATGTTATTGACTTGTTCTTGGAGGAAACTTATGTGCAAGTGATGTGGATTTAGTATATGGTTGTCTCCTTGCTTATGGATTCTTATGATGATGTTGATGGATTATGATGTTATGTTATTTGATATCTATGTATTAACATATGTTATTGACGAGTTTCCCTTGAGTGTGAAGGACACTTGACATATTGAGGATGTTGATGGGATCAATGGACCTCTTTGGACTCTAGATCCAATCAGGGATTGGATTTTATTGGTTTGATTAGTTTATTTATTCATATGTGACATATGATCAGGTATATTATGGTGTTGTTTATGAATCATTGAAAATGTTTGTTGATGGATGTAGGCTGATGAGTTCTTGCTAATCAAACTCACATAAGGAGTAAATGGGCCATGTACAACAACCAGATCTCGAGGGAGAGGTGTGGTAGTATCCCTATCACAGCCTAATAGAACTCTTGTCGTGGCTCGAATTGTAGGTTAACTATTAACTAGTTCAAGATATCCACGATGTCGTGAGGGTAGACTAAGATAGTCACTCATAAAGATTCTAAGGGGTGCACAATAAGGCAGGTTCCTTACTCCTTAGAGGTCCTTAGTCTCTCACAAGGTCACCTGAATGGAGTATTGACTCCAAGGGTTTGACAACTACCAAAACTAGTCAAAGGCGAGTGGCACCCTTGGAGCAGATAGGGAATCTTGAAGGGAACGCCACATAATTAAAAATTGAATCAAAGACAAGTGGCACCCTTGAAGAAAGGAATGTGTCTTGAAGGGCACATCACAGTATTTAAAAAAAAATGAGTCAATGAATCTAGGTGGCCTAGAAAACTTGAGCGAATGTTAAACCTTATGAAATCTTGAGCACTTGTCGAATTAATTAATTGATTAATTAATTAACAAAATATTGAATTTATTAAGAATAATCCCTAAGGGTCTAAGAGTTTGCAAATAAATATTTAACTAAGACTAAGTATAAGTGAGTGAGAAGACTAAAAACTAAATTTTAAATTAAATAATGAGGGGATGAAATAAATCAAATTAAGAATCAATGAAAATAAAAATAAATCCAAAGGAGTGATTAATACACTTGTGCAAGTAAATACTATTATTGAGCTAATTGTTAAGTGTGGACACAAATCAATGCCCCTAGATTCACTACGAAACTAGAACAAAACAAGACAATAGACTACTCTTTCCTTAGATTTCAATTATCAAATGGGAAATGGTTCTAGGACATACCTTTTAAATATCGAAGATCTGACTTCATCAATGCAATCCAAGCTCCGTCGTAAGGCTTATGGAGAAATATCTGCAAAGAAACACAAGCCAATGAAGACAAGAATAACAGATTCTATTTGATATGAAACTATGTTTGTGATCAAGGAATCATACAATATGAACAAATAACATTCATATAGGAAAGAAACATATATCTGTATTAAAGAATGTGGAAGAAAGATACAACCATATGCCTTGATGTTGTCAAGTTCCTTCCAACAGTTTCTTGCTTCCCACACACTTCTACTCCATGGATTCTAAAACTGTAGATCTGATAGCTACTCACGATCTATCTTGATACAGCAAAGCTCAAAGCCAACATAGGCCCAAAAAATCCAAGCTATAAAAACTACTCAAACCCAATTAAGCTAACTTTCTCCATGAGAGCTCCTCTCCTTTTATAATATGAAGAGGATAAGTTGAGGAGGTTAGGATGATCCCACTAAATCATAAAAGAGAGTAATATTGAAACCGTTTGGAGGCCACCTCACCATAGAAGCTTCTCCTTCTAGAAGCATCGAGAAGATGCTCGTTTTTCCCACGTACGAAAATCATCACACCCTAAGTATAGTGTAGCCTGCAAAGATGTCACAACCTAGATTTAGAGTAGGGGGTGATGATCAGACATTGTCGCACCCTATATATAGTGCAGCCTATGACGACCTTCCTTAATAGGGTTTTTACAAAGGAAAATACAATTTCTTCTCTTAGGCAAAGTTCTTCTCCCTTCTTTCTTCAGGAATTTGGGCCACTGATCCTTCTAAAGACAAAGGATGGTTTTACATCATTAATGGTCATAGGGATGACGAAAATAATGTGTAACAAATACCAACTTAGAATTTAAAATTAGAAAGGAATAAAGAATAAAATATGTGTAAGCATAGAAAGTTATCTAGAGTATATTCTAACTAGAGAACATTCATATTTTAACTCAACTTCGTTTTAGAAAGGCGTCAGTCATAAATAGGAAATAAAGGGAATAAAGGGATAACTAGAAGTCATTTTAGGAGCATTTTTCTGAAGGGTGAGGGAAATTGAATTTTAATTAAATTAAAGTGTGGATTTACTTGTGCAACTAAGGGAACAAGTGACAAGTGTATGGGGGGAATAATTTCTAATTAAATTAAAAAAAAAAAAAATTAAATGTGAAAATAGCAAGTTGTCACTAAGGAAATTCTATAAAACAAATGGATGAGAGGAGGAAGAGAGCACACTGGTTCTAGGAAAGGTTATGCTGCAGAAATTTTGACTAGTTTTCCTTATGAAATTGGGATACCCATATTGAGAGAGACTGATGGATCTACCTTCTGAGGCGATCTAGGATCTAGAGGATTTATGGTTGTGCATGTGTGTGGCCCCTTTGTGGCTCGGGGAACTAAGGGGGAAGAAGAGTACCCCTAGCATTGGCTGGGAGGTACCGGTTAAGTCTCAATGGTTACCAAGAGGAGGAAGGAAAGGAATGCCTGTTTCCAAGGGTTTTCATCAAGCCTATCTTCGTCGGTCATGATATTTCATTTGAGTTTCAATGTATTAAGTTTTTATTGTATTTTCATTTGAAGTTGCAATATATTAAGTGTTTATTGTATATGTATTTTTGAGGTAATATATGCGTTATTTGATTTCTGGATTGAGATTTCATTAAGGTTTTTCCTCTACGTTTGAGGTACTCACTTTCCTAGAAAACCCTTGATCACTACATTTTTTTTAAATCACCCAGCTTCTCCCTCTTAAAATTGTATGAGTTTGACTAACTAGTTTGTGATTTCCATCCTAGTTTAACCCTATAATTTTTCCTTTCCATATCTCTATGTGAGCATGAATTCTCTGCAAATTTTTATGTGTACTATGCCCTATGATTTTTCCTTTCCAGATCTTCATGTTGAGCATGCATTCTATGCAAATTTTTATGGGTACTATACCCTACGATTTCTCC
This sequence comes from Picea glauca, assembly GCA_000966675.3. Taxonomy (NCBI): domain Eukaryota; kingdom Viridiplantae; phylum Streptophyta; class Pinopsida; order Pinales; family Pinaceae; genus Picea; species Picea glauca. The sequence continues at coordinate 190,945 of JZKD02S1720909.1, forward strand.
TTTCAATATCTTTGTGTGGGGCATGAATTCTTTGTGAATATTTGGGGGTATTGTATCCTTGCTATTTTCCTTTCAAGATATATGTGTTGGCAAACATTCCCTATGAATTTTATGGGAACTATATCCCAACAATTTTACCACTCATTGCCTTTGTGATTTCCCTTGATGCTCAATGATTTTACTATTTCATTACTCAAGGATTTTTTTTGCATTACTCAGCAAAGTTTTACTTCATTGATCACTGATTTTTTGTGTTTATTCTCTGAGTTTTTATATGTAAGACTTGTTGCATTATTCTCTATGTTTTTCAAAAGTCCTGAGCTCAATTCCTTTCCCCCTTTGCTCAACGAATTTGTGATTCATTGACCAACGATATTTGTGATATTTACCCAATGATTTTGTGATCTCTTGCCCAACGAGTTTGGGTGCCTTCTCGTATGCTTTTGGGAGATGAGGGTATTATACTATAAATATAGTGGTATCCACATGTATTATACTGTAAATATAGTGGTATCCACATGTATTTCCTAGTTGAGATCTGCCTGTATTAACATGCATGCATATGATGACCTTTGGAGATGTTTCTAGCATAACACTGGTGGGGAATTTAAGCTTCATAGATTATATAACTCAAATGTGTATCAATCATTTTCATGGAGTGTTGATTATATTTGTCCCCAGTTTCAAGTTTGAAATCGCAGGAATACTTGTCCAAAACTTGTGTTGGAATATTTCCTCAGAAATTGGTATGTGTGATAAACAATATCATTTTCCAGGTTCTCTATTCACACATCCAAAAAGGCTTTCATCTGCTATATAAATTTTTGTTTTGTTTAATGGATGACTATAGATTTTAGTTTGCAATCCACCTATGTATAAGCATGCATGCATATGACATGTTTTATGAAACAAATTGTCTCACCCTAGCATAAACAAGATGGTGATTTTTTTCTTCGCTTGATTAGGAACTATTGCATTTCATGTTTCAATGTGACTCGATCATGTAGTAAATTTGTTATTTGTCACAGTAATCTGATATTTTTAATAAAATCATTTTGGCAGTTGGCATAG
>JZKD02S1720909.1:225910-245369 GCA_000966675.3 Picea glauca
TGCATTTTGTTTGTGTAAAAATACAATGTATCCAAATTCAAAATATATCCAATTAATTAACAGATTCTTTACCTAAGAAAAAGGTTGCTACCGTTGAGAATTACTCAACGTATAACCGAAGTGAATTCATTCTAGAAGATCAACAAGGTAATCAAGTAATCATCTTATGTTGCTTGAAGTTGTGCAAGTTAAATGGTTATTTATATATACATATATATTTTTATTGTAAATTTAGAATCCTCCTCTAATTCCATGCATTGTATTATACCTTCAATATCACCATTTAAATAAAATCCCACTATTATTCATGTCCTTGTATCAATCGACAACATATATTATTTGTATAAGCTATAAGATGCGATGACTAATATTAATTATTAGACTACAATCTATCACAGTTCAATAAGTGTTCTAACATGTTATCTGTGATCATGCTTCTAACACCTATAGACTTCAGTTTACAATAGTTCTAACACCTGTAGACTTCAGTTTACAATAATCAGGTTGTTGTTTTAAGAAATCAACTCATCAATCTTCAGCTAGAAATGGAGCATAGAACGTTATGATAACCCAAATTGTAGTAATGACATTTCCATCACCGAGCATAGTCATAATTAATAAATAGTAGATCATGGAGATTAGGTTTCTTCCTAGTTACCTATTGCAGGTTTAATTTGAATTAAGTCTGATTAATGAATTCTTATTGTCGTTTTCAAAGTTTATATTCTAAGAACGATTCAACCCTTATGTTAAATTAGCTCGAACGACTAACAATAATAGACTCAATGTCAAATTTAATACAACCTTTCATATAGAGGATATTACTTCCAAATTTCGAATCCAAGAGCATCTTATTGTACTGATTCTCAGTTCAAAATTGCAAAATAAACAGAGGATGTCTATCTCAAGGATGAAAAGAATAATCTTGTACTGACTAAACCTTCTAATTTTATCATATTCCCTAAAGTAAAATCAGAGTTGTCGTCTGGCCAGTGTGGCAACCAAATACAGAAAGTGCAAATCTAAGTCATATTGGAAGTCTTCAAAATTAGTTTTCCATTCCGTAGGTATTAGTCCATAATTATATCAATGTACTAAAAAAATTAGAAATCTACGCTCAATCATGAAATACTAGAAAAACTCGCTACCGTGCAATCCTTAAAATGTACAAGACTCGTTGTCTACCATGATTAATACCGTACATATCCAATATTACATCCGTAAAGTATTAACGACTATACTTCTATGATTGATTTCTTCCATATGGTTGTTATTCTACATAACATTATAATTTATACATAGAATAATTATAATTTATTACATATGGTTGTTATTCTACATAATTAATTCTAATTTATAATTAGAATAATTATAATATTACATATGGTTGTTATTCTACATAACATTATAATTTATACATTATTGACTATAAATATTTATTAAGTGTTGATACGAGTTATTTTTGGATGCTGTGGAAATGTGGGTTCATTTTGGAGAATGCATAAATGTGGGTTTCAGGGTTGTTGATAAATGTTTTCGCTCCCACAGAAATACTTCTGCAATAAAAAACTGGTTAAGTGTAGATGGCGTAGAGAAAAAGTAGTGTGAATGTAATAACCTGGTTTTGAATTCCCTTATTCATAAGGTATTATGGACATATGATACTTAGGTTGGTGATTCCTTTATGTTAAGGCCGAAGTGCGTATAAATGTAATTCTTTGAATATTATTAATAAAATACATCATTTGTTGCAAGGAAAACAAGGACAGAGATAGGGTGATAAAAGTGCTAAGTCTTTTTTATTATTTTTATTTACACATCTTGGTATTAGTTGGGAAAAGTGGTTACATGAGCTTCATGGGTAATTCCATGTGGTTATTTATTGCATGTAATTATACAAGTCCCACTTTTGGGATGTTTTGGGGTTCCTTGTTCATCATTACTCATTTTCCATTGCTCATTCATTCTTTCTCTTGATATGGGCATGGAAAACAAATTATGGGGAGAGAGGAGACATTGCTTGTTGGCTACAAGGAATTATTGATTATTACAGGAGGGAATGGATGCCCATGGGAATGAGAATAATGGAATTTGAGAGAGAATTTTCCACTATTCATAATCCTTAGAGTTTCCAACATTGAGATTCCTGACCAATAGCATTGGATCCATGGAAATAAGTGGAACATCCTGAGGGACTTCATTGTAGAGAAAGGGGTTCATTTCTTTGTCTTATGCAGGCTGAAGGGGAAGAGATATGGTGAACTGCGATTGTTGTATGGCTGGGAAAACAGTGAGATATTGATAGTTGGTTGTGTGTTAGAGTCAACCTAGGACATGTCCTTATGGATTCATATCCCTAGCTCGGAGGTGACCATTTGTTCAGATTTGGAACAACAATGTCTATGGTTGGGTGGAACATCTGACATTTGTAGCTAGTTGGTCAATGTTTATTTGAAAAGATAAGTGCTCTCTATGTTTTCTGTGTAATTTATATTTTGATGTGTATTTATTATCTCTAAGATCATGTATTTACATTATGCATGCTTTTTGTTATTGTTGCACATGGAATCCTGGTCATTTATTTTATAGTTTATCATGCTTCTTGATTATTTCATGTGTCGATAACATGTTTCTTGATTAATAAATATTGGTAACAAAAATTCAAATTTTCCCAAGAAGGAAAATTTAGAGGTACCTGACCAGTGGGTACATGAAATTTTGATAATGAGAGTTATTCTGCCATGATGTGAACCAAAATGGTGGTCTACACACATCACATATTGGTATCAGAGTGAGGTTTGTAGTGCTTGGGTCGTATGGGATGATTTGCAGATTCAAGCTTTTGTGATTTTTGTGTAGAGGTCGAGCTTTGAGTCATGTCAAGGGGTCGAGCATGAAATAAATTATCCATTAGTAGAATTGTGATTTTGATATTTTCTTAGAGAAGGTTAATTGCATAATTCCATGGAAAACCTAGATAAAAATTTGAAGCAAGGCATTCTTGAAAATTTCAAATATTTATGAAATTTGCAAAAAATTGGGTATTTTTCCATACATGACGTCAACAGTGATGTGGCAGAGGTGGCATGGAATGCCATGGTGGGAGGTCCATAGTGGAAGTAGCTGGCATCGTGGCAGGTCGATAGTAGCAGCGAGTGGCATAGTGGTAGGTGACGTGGGAGTTATGTGTAGAGGGTGGTTTGACCGATACCATAAACCAGGGATGGTTTTAAGGATGGAAATTTATTTTAAAATGTAGAAACCTTCGCGAATATTACTAATCCTTCATATGCCAACTGTAAAATGTTTGGCGATATTTTTGTAAAAAATTCAAATTTCTAAGGATTTTATATAGTTGGTGTAAATTTTTGACGATTTTTAAGGTAAAATAATTTTATCCTATAGAATTTGAGCGAATCATTTTTAGAATAGAGAATAATTTTTTGGGAAAAACCATGGAAAATTATCCCATGAGTGAAATGTAGCCCCTAAAATAATCCCTTCCATAAACCACCGTCGCATTAGGGTGAAGCGGTTTTGGCTACCATCTTTTAGCTATGCGACACCACTCAGAATGTGCCACATAGCATGGGAAAGAAAATTTCACGACCCAAGGGGTTTTTTAAACCTCAGGAACTTTCAAGATGTGACATGGACTTTTTTCCTTTGATCTTGCCAAATATCAACCGTCGGATTTGGAGAATGTGCAAGTTTGCATGCACCATGGAAATAGGTGTGGAATGGGACCCTCCCATCCCCCCATCCTATGTATGGGCCCTAGGTGGACATTGGTAGTGAAGAGGGGAATTGTAGGTGAAATGTTCCACTCTAGTGGTGCCATGTGGCATCCGGTACAGGTGGGGTCCCATATTAATAATATTTTAATATTTAGACATTGAAATGTGAGAGAGAGAGAGAGAGGTAGTAACAAGAGGATGATGGAGCATGCCAAGTTGTTGGAGAGAGGTGACATGGAATCCTATCAGGGTTCCATGTGGACCTGAGGTTCCACATCAACATCCATGTTAGCAGATTGCCACATAGGCAAAATTGTTACACAATTTAAAAAAAAACAAATCCTGGAGACATTTTCTTATTTTGTCCATAAATGGAGCATATTAAATCCGATTGAGATGAAACTTCCAAGTTTTTTCTGCAGTAACAATGGATACAATAGTGGTATAGAGGGTCACATTCCATTTTGGATTGGATTTGATAGAAATTGAAAAAAAAGGTTTTTGAAGCTCTCGGTCTAGATCTTTGGCAAAGATTTAGATTAAGTTGAAACTCTTGGACAAAGTCTAGAAAGTAGACATGGAGATAACCCATGAAGAAATTGAAGAAACACTAAGAGGTTTGGAAGGAGGATGGTGAAATAGGCCAAAATTCACTATTCCAAACCACTTTTTGGGGATTTTGGGGATTTTCATAGGAGGAAAAGTGACCCAAGATCTTAAAACCGGAAAAATTTATATAAAAGACATTTTGCATACTCATAAATAGAGACAACTTTGGTTTACTAAAGTTTTTCCAAAAGTGCACAGATTGAGAGATAGCCAATTTTGGCAAAAATTCCAAATCTAGAAAAATATTGTAAAAAGGACAAAGTTGTTGATTCTAGATTGTTGTAGAGTCTTACTAAAGTGACATATGAAGAATATGAGGGTTGCCATGTGTTTACAATTATGATTTTTATCAGTGACTGATATGAAATTTTTCTTGGTTCTTGATATATTTTCTTCTACAATTGACAGAAGTTGGCCTTTCAGTAAATTGCACCAGTAAAGAAAGTGCACAAATGGGGTGAAAATGGTTTTTACAGGAAGCCATAACTTTCAACTCAAATATCATATTTTGGCACAAGAATAATCATTGGAAAGCTAATGTAGAGAAGAATAAATTGAAAATATTAGAATTTGGAGAATTTGATACAACTCTTCATGATTTGAGTAGAAAAAGGACCTATAGCATTAATTGACAAAATTTTGTAATATGCATACTTCTAACAAAAATGGTTTCTTGCACATTTTGCAGAAATAGAGATATAATGAGAATAATCCAAGCCTAGGAAGTGGATACCAAATTCATGGAGGATGGACAGGGAGCCTATAGTCACGAGAGAGAAGCCAAAGGTCAAAATATTAGCATGGGTAATGATGAGACAAAATGTAATAGACATAAGAGTAGAGTGGAACCAACAAAGTTGGTAGAGACTATGAGAATTATCAGAATGGAAGTGAGGAGTTACAGAGATAACAATGAGAAGATGATGAGAGTGAAAAATCAAATAAATGCTCAAATAAGGCAAAGCTTAAATCAATTGCAGAGACACACAAGGAATGGATCACGTTCAATACATGAGGAAGAAGGTAGACATCATGAAAGAAGAGATAGTTATAGAATACACAGTCACTCAAGAAGTGTTAGTAGAACTCATAGACATCACTCAATTAGGAAGTATTATGTATATGAATATTCAAAGAGTAGTCGAGAAGTTTCTCTTATTAGACACCATAGAAGAAGACATGAGATGGATTATTTTCAAGGAGAGCCTAGGAATATTAATCCACCATCATTTGACAATGGAAGAGAAAGGGAAGATGATGGTGAAGCTTGGTTGTTTGGAATAAAGAAGTATTTTCAATTGCACAACTACTCATCTAACCTAAAAGCTAGGAATTCCACATACCATTTACATGGAAAATATTTTATGTGGTGGGATCAATTGAGTCAAGTTAAACACATTAATGAGAGTAGGATCACATGGAAGCAGTTCAAGAAATATTTTCAGAAGGATTATCTTTCAGGGCACTATTATGAAAAGAAAATTCAAGAGTTGTTTGAACTCAAGTTGGGGAGCATGACCATGGGAGAAGATGAAAATAAGTTCTTGGGATTGCTGAAGTATGTGGGGTTTATCAAGGATGAAAAGATGAAGATACATAAGTTTCTGAGTGGATTTCCATATTTCTACAAAGATAAAATTCAGTATGATGAGCCTAGAACTTTAGCATAGACCATTAAAAAGGTCAAGTACTTATATGGGCAAGGCAAGGGAAGATAATATTTTTAGAAGTCTTGGAAGGAAAAGAATAAGGAGAAATATGATCAGAGAATGAAGGGATTCAAGCCTCCTTTCAACATAAGAAGTCCTAAAACAAATCAACAAGATCATTCTGCTAAGAATGAATCCAAGAGAGAAGACTCTTTGGTAAAAAGGGGAAAACCACCAATCCAATGTTGGGGATGCAAAGAAGATCACTTGTAGAAGCATTTCCCTCACAGAGGAGATAAAATGAAGACCATGCACAACATACAAGAGGCTACTATAGTATAATATATTGGAAGAAATATTCCAAGAATATATGCAACCTTGGAAGATTGACAAGAAAAACATCAATTCCATATGAATGAAGTGGAAGGTAAGATCATTAATCAACCTATTTATATTTTAATTTATTCAAGAGAAAACCATAATTAAATTGATCCTAAAGTAGTGGATAGATTTCATTTAAATAAGAGTAAGCTTGAAAAATCAAGTTTGGTTCAACTGGCCTCTAAAACCAATGAGAGTATCCAATATTGTCTAATATTATACCATTAGGATATTATTTTATCCTAATTGGAATGGATTGGCTGGAAAAATGTCATGCTATCCCATATTTCCATAACAAGACATTTACATGTCTTGATGAAGAAGGAAAAAATAGCACTATGAAGGGAATAGAAAGACCCATTTCTATAAGGGATATTTCAGTCTCACAGATAAAGAGACGTTTCAAGAAAGGATGTCAATTGTATGGAGCTCAAGCACAAGAGCCAAAAAAGACCAAATGTCTAATCCTTGAAGGTTATTCATTTTTACAAGAGTTTGAGGATGAATACCAAGAAATAAATGGATTACCACCAAAGAGGGATATATATTTCTCTATTGATTTAGTACCAAGAGCTTCCCTGGTGTCAAAAACTCCCTAAAAAATGAGTACACGAGAATTAGAAGAATTACAAATGCAGCTAGAGGAATTGTTAAACAAAGGGTACATATTCCCAAGTGTTTTACCTTGGAGAGCACTAGTAATATTTGTTAAAAATAAGGATGGAACATTGAGGCTATGCATTGACATTAGACAACTAAATAAATCCACTATGAAGAACAAGTACCCTCTACCCAGAATTGGTGACCTCTTTGATCAATTAAGAGGAGAAAGTATTTTTTCAAACATAGAATTGAGATCAAGATATCACCAGGTGAGAATCAAGGAAGAAGACATCAGTAAGACAACTTTTAGAACTAGGTATGAGCATTATGAATTTGTTGTGGTTCATTTTGGACTAACCAATTCACTAATTGTCTTTATGTGAGTAATGAAATGGACTATTCATAAAATATTTGGATAAGTTTTTCATTGTATTCCTTGATGATGTTCTTCTCTATTCTAAGTCTAAGGAAGAGAAGGAACATCACTTGAGGTTGGTGTTGCAAGTTCTAAGGGAACATCATTTGTATGTCAATCTAAGAAAGTGTTCTTTTTAGAAGAAAAAATCCATTATTTGGGGCACATTATTTCAGAAGAAGGAATAGTAGTGAACCTAGAGAAGATTGAAGCCATTAGAGGATGGCCAACATCAAGGAATGTTTCATATGTTAGATATTTTATGGGATTAGCTGGATGCTACAAAATATTTAGAGAAGGGTTCTATAAGATTGTTCATCCCATCACTTCTTTACAAAAGAAGGGAATTAAATTCGAATGGACAACATAATGTGAAGAAAAATTTAATGTGTGGAAATAATTAGTTACTAGTGCACCTATTTTGAATATTTCTGACCCAAATGAATGTTTTATGGTCAGATGCATGCAAGGAAGGACTTGGTGGAGTCCTCATTTAGAATGGACATGTTATCAATTATGAGTCCATAAAGCTTAAATAACATGAGAGGAATTATGCCACACATGATTTGGAGCTTGCTTCCATAGTTCATGCATTGAAGATGTGATGAAATTATTTAATGGGGAATAAATTTGAATTAAGGACATACCATAGTGGCCTGAAATATCTTTTTGAGCAACCAAATTTGAATTCTAGGAATACAAGATGGCTAGAATTTTTAAGTTAGTATGACTTTAACATCAAGCATACCAATGGAAAATAAAATAAAGTTGTTGATGCACTCAATAGTGTTGGAATCACTATAAGAACAATTATTAATTTTGATCACAATAATTAGCATTCAATATATCATCAACACCATAATTCAATGCATAAAAATCACATAAACATAGTACACCATAATTTTACGTGGAAACCCAATGCAAGAGAAAACTAGAGAATGGTTTTATTATTTATCAAAGAATACATTCATTGGAAGAACCAACTTCCTATTTCTCTATCTACAATAGGAAGGATGTTCCAACCCCCTATTTATAGGATGCAACCTGAAGGAATCTCCAACTCCCTAATTTACCGGCTCCAACCGAAAGGAGGATACAACCACCTTTCCTTGCCCCGTCCAACCACCATGAAATATAAATGTAGAACAATTTGTCACTACCTCTATCATTGTAACTGATAAATTTTTATTGTTTTTATTTATGATACTTCAAAGTTCTCCCTTCGCTTCCTTCATCTCACTGCCTCATACATGCCAATCTATATTCACACTGAAATATTCAATTGACTCATAGATGCAGGGATTTTTGAGAGTCATAACTTTTGACTCGATTATTCGAATGGGATAAAATTTTACAGGGAGTCATGTATCAAAGAGTTCACTTCCGTGTCGATTTGATCTATCAGATCAAAATCCATTTTGACACTTTTCAAGAGCCAAATTCCTTCATATGGTGCCTTAAATTCAAGTTGTAGTGTTTTTGTGGGCTTTTTCATTTTATTTTTAATTATCAATTATCTCTTCATTTATGCATGTAATCATAAAATCGTGTCGACGGATAATGCCACTTTAGTTATCTCTTAATTATTGCTCAGTTTTAGATTCATCCAAGAATTTTCTAAAATTAATTGGTTTTTTTTCGAGAATATACCTTTTTCCTAGTTTAGGGCCAACTCGTAATGTCTTGTTAACTTCTATTTACAGTTACTTTAACATGAAATTGACATGAAGCTTGTTAATTTCTATTTATAGCTACTTTACCTTGACATGAAACTTGTTAACTTTTGTTCAAGGGTTGACATCATTGAAAACCAATCTTTCAATAATTCAATGACAACCAATTTTTCAACAATAAGAAGAGTACATCTCATGTATGTTGCAACTATTAATATGCACAGCTCATATTTGAAGAGAAGAATTGTATATGTTGTTGTTACAGACCAACATTACCTATGAGTAAAAGAGAGCTTAAAATAGAAAATGGTACAACATAAATTTAAGGGATACGAGATGAAAGAAAATGGAGTACTTATGCATAAAAATAAAATTTATATTCCTAATTCTAGAGAACTTAATAATTTGGTATTAAAAGAAATGCATAATGTTCCATATACTAGAAATTTTGGTTACCAGAAAACAATTGCAACAATAAAAATCCAATTCTTTTGGCCATGAATGAAGAAGGATGTTGTTAATTACATTTTCATATGCAAGGAATGTCAGATAGTGAAAGTTCAGCATAGACACCCAGTTAGTTTTCTACAACCATTGCCAATTCCAAAAGAAGAAATGGGAAGTAGTAACCATTGATTTTATTACGAAATTACCCAAGAAAACAAGGCAACGTGATTCAATAATGGTAGTGGTTGATAAGTTGACAAAGGCTGCTCATTTTATCCAGTAAAAATAAGTCATACAAAAACTAATATTGCAAAAATTTACATGAAGGAAATTTATAGGTTGCATGGAATACCTAAGGCAATTGTTTTAGATAGAGATACAAGTTTTACTTCAAACTTTTGGAGAGGATTATTTAAAGTATTTCGTACAAATCAAAATTTTAGCATAGCATACCATCCATAGCCAGATGTGTAGATAGAGAGATTCAATCAAATTATCGAGGACATGTTGAAGATGTATGTGATGGATAAGCCATATAAGTGGGAATATTCCTTGCATTTGGTTGAGTTTTCCTATAATAATCGGTATCAAACTTCATTGAATATGATCCCCTTTGAAGCTTTGCATGGAAAAAAATGAAATACTCCAATGAGTTGGGAAAACCCAACAAACAAAGTGGTACTTGGGATAAAATTGCTCAAGGATATGGAAGATAATATAGTTAAAATTAAACAGAATTTGAAGGCAACACAATATAGAAATAATCTTTATGCATATAAGAATAGGAAATCTAGAGAATTTAAAGTGGGAGAGCATGTACCTTTGAAACTAAAGCCCAAGAAGAGATCATTGAAGTTGGGCAGTTGTACAAATTTGGTAGCCAGATTATGTGGTCCATTTGATATATTGGATAGAATAGGACCATTTGTATACATGACTACATTTATTTCTTCCATGAATGTGCATAATGGATTTCATGTCTCTTTTCTTAAAAAGTATGTGCAAGATCCCAACCATGTCATTGATTGGAATTTGATTCAGGTTGAGATAGAAGGAGACTTTCAGGTCCAGCCGGTATGCATATTGGAAATGAAGATCAAAGTTCTCTAGAATCAAGCCATAATATTGGTAAAGGTTTAGTGGACCTACTACAGTCATGAAGATTCCATGGAAGCAGAGTACTTGCGATGTTTTGAAGAATTTTGAAATTTTGTATTTTATGTTTTGTATATGCACTGAGGATAATGGCAAAATAAGGAGGAGGGGAATGTAATACCCCGATTTTGAATTCCCTAATTCATAATGTATTTTGGACACATGATACTTAGGCTAGTGAGCTGATATGTTAAGGTCAGAGTTCCTAGAAATGTAACTCTTAGAATATTCTTAATAAAATACATCGTTGTCTACAAGATGGACAAGGACAAAGATAGGGGGCTATGATTCCATGAGAGACAGGAATAAAGGGGATAAATATTTTATTTTTATTTTTATTTACTCATCTTGGTGTTAGTTGGGAAAAGTGGTACATGAGCTTCTTGGGGAATGCCATGTGGTTATCTATTGCATCTAATTATATAAAACCCGCTTTTGGGATGTTTGGGGGTTCCTTGTTCATTGTTACTCATTTTTTCATTCCTCATCTATTCTTTATCTTGGCCTAGGCATGGAAAATGAATTATGTGGAGAGAGGAGACATTCCTTGTTCACTACAATAAATTATTGATTATTCAAGGAGGGAATGGATGCTCATGTCCATGAGAATAATGGAAGTTGAGAGAGAATTGTCCACAACTGAGTATCCTTCAAGTTTCCAGCACTAATATTCCTAACCAGTAGCACTAGAGCCCTAGAAAGAAGTGGAACAACATGAGGGACTGCATTGCAGAGAAAGGGGTTCATTTCTTTGGGTTGTCTAGGATGAAGGGGAAGAGATATGGTAAAATAGGATTGTTGTGTGGTTGGGAAAATTGTGAGAGCTTGATAGTTGATTGTGTATTAGAGTTGGCCAAGGACCCATCCTTGTGGATTCATAGTCGTGTCTTAGGGGTGACCTACTATTGATACTGGTAACACCAATGTCTATGGTTGGGTGGAACATCCAACATCTGGATCCAGTTGGTGATTTTTTGTTTGAAAAGATAAGTTATCTATATGTTTTCTATGTAATTTATATTCCATTGTGTGTTTATTATCTCTGAGATGTATTTACATTATGTATGCTGGTTGTTATTTTCATGAATGACATGTTGGTCATTTATTTTATAGTTTATCATGCTTCTTGATTATTGCATGTGTCGGTAAAGTGGCTCTTGATTAATAAATATTGGTGATAGAAATTCAAAGTTTCCCAAGAAGGAGGATTTAGAGGCACTCGACTAGTGGGTACATGACAATTTGATAATGAGATTTATTCCACCATGGTGTGAATCAAACTGGTGTTCTGGGAACACCACAATGAATAAAATGTAATTTGATTCCCAATGAAAGGAAATAATGAAAATCGACTAAGTGTAGACTTGTGGAGAGAGAGTAATGTAGGAATAGGGTAATGTAGGATTTTGTGAAAATAAAAAGTGACTAAGTATGGAGAGTTGTAGGCTTGTAGGGATAGGAAGGGCCTTCTGGCAACCTACATTTGCAAAAATGGCTAAGTAAGGGATGTCAAAAATATCATTAAGTACCACCAAGGAACTAAAAAATTGATCAAGGAAACTTAATCTACATTCAACTCCAACTATGGGACAATATCCCTCTACAATTTATTGAGAATGTAGCGAGCCTTCTACATTGGGTAATGGAGTCAAATAAAAATAAATTAATCTTCTAAAGGAAAGAAAAAGAATAATGAGGGTGAAATATATAGTGGAGATATACAAAGTGGGAAAATAAATGGAAGAAGGGATATCTACAATGGTGATAGGGAATTAGATAAGAAATATTTAAGATATTTCTCGTTTATAGGAAATGTCTAGACTACTACCTTAATATCTTCTAGCAAATAAGAATTGAAATCAATTTTTTTTTTCAATTTTACATGTTCTAATGTAGATATCTTCAAACTTAGTATGAAGAGATAAATTTTCCTTTTCTTTTATCCAAAGTAAAACCAACTAATTTTTTTTAAGTCTTTGGTGGTGGTGCTTTGATCAAAATGATTTKTAATTGTTTGTTTTCTTCTATTCATGGTTTACATTAATTATGTTCTTTGTTCCTCCAAATTAATTAACTGATAATAGCTTGATTGAAGAGGGGATACTTCTTCTTCATCTTCAATTCTTGTGCGGATAGCTAACACATTGACTTTAAATTGTATTGGAAATATGGATTATTTTCCATATACTAAAGTGTAAAGTGAATATCCTATGCTTCCTTTGGAGTAATTTATCTTTCCTAAAGAGATTCTATCAACTTTTTGTGTCAATTTATTTGATTCATTGAAATTATCTTTTTAAGGACTTGAATCAATGTCTTTTTGGTTGATTCATCCAAACCATTTCCTTGAGGATAATAGTTGGATGATTGTCCCATTAAGATACCATAGTCTCCAAAGAAATTTGTGAATTTCAATTCAATAAATATATAACCATTATTTGTTATGAAATTTTTAGGGACACCAAAACTTGATAGGATATTATCCACTAGGAAAAGAATAAGTTTTTCTAAATCAACAGTTCTCAATGCCACAAATTATTGCCACTTTGTGAAACAATCAGTGGCAATTAGGATGTATGAATTTACTTTACTAGATTTTTTGCTAATAGGTCCAATAACATCCAAAACTCATTTTGGAAACATTGGGCCTCCAACTAAAATATGTTTTAAGGGCATAGCTTCTTTTTTCATTTTTGTGGAGAATTTTTGATAAGGAAGACATCTCATGATCATTGGATAGGCATATTTGAAAATAGTTGGCCAATAATAAAAAAAAAAATTAAAAATCTTGTGAGCATTCACTATAGGTGCAAAGTTTCCCCGACAAACTCCTTCATAAAATTATTGTAATTTTTTTATGGGATTTTAAATGATATAAACAACTTAATAAAATTCCATCCATTTTTTTTCGAAACAAAACTCTAGAGACTAGCACATATTGATCGTCATTAATTTATATATATATTCATTATTTTGAAGACATTCCAATAGGAAACTACTCCAATTTCAAATAAAATATTATGTCCTTAAACCATTCAGACCTTAGTATGGTAGCATCATTTGTATAAGGACTAATAATCACATCTTCAATGTTATTCATTAGCTTTCATAAACCATGTCCCTTAACATCCTTGAGAGGTATAATTTCTATATCATAATATTGAATTTTATCCAACCAATTTTTCCTCTCCCTTTTCTGAATTCTTGGTCGAGCATCATCTCCCTATGATACTAAAAATAAATATTTCTTAGGATTAAAATATATGCCATACATTCTACATCATTGAGAAACTTGACTTGGTTGTTTTCGATGAAGTTCTCAACTTTGAATAAGAGTTAAATCATATTGGTAGTCTACCATGAGTTTCCCAATCCAATCATTGAAAGCATGATCCATAGCTCTCTAACATGTAGCACCAACATTTTTCAATCCAAAAGGCACGCAAACATAAGCGTACGTTCCCCATCGTGTAACAAAAGTAGATTTGTGTATATCTTCTTCAGCAATAAGAACTTGATTGTATCTTGAGAAGCCATCCATAATGGACATTAATGTAGAACCAATCACTTGTTGCTAAAACATTTCCATGTTTGGAAGTGCATAGTTACCTTTGCACCTGATTCTTCTTGCTGACAATCACTAGATTGGATATCCATTTTTAATGTCTAATTGTGAATATTATGCAATCCCTTTTCAACCTTTCAAGTTCTATTTTTACAAGTTGTTTCAACTTTGGATTGATCACTCTGAATTTTTTCCTGAATTGTTTGAAACCTTCTTTGAATGGTATGGTATGTTGAAAGATGGACTTGTCATATTCCTTTAGATCACCATAGGTCCATGAAAAAACATCCTGAAATTATTTAAATAGAAGAGTACATTGTAAAATTTTTTTAGTGGTACATATAGTACCCAAATATATGTACTTTGGAGCTTCAGATGTAGCAATATTGATTTTCTGGGTTTCTTGAACCTTTCCAAGGGAAGTCTCATCAACCATGTTCTTTTCTTTAGTTTGATCATCCCTTTTGAAGAGTGATTCAATACTGACATAATTTTTTGGGAGATATATGGAACTTGGCTCCCGAGTGGCCCTTTGGTGAGTCCCCCCATATTTAATGCACATATGTAGTTCATATGGAACATTTGATAATGTTGGTTAAAAATTTGCGAGGAAATTTGCAACATGTTCAACATTTTCAAACACTTGGAAATAGTCCTCATTATTTGGTATAACAATTTGACATGGAAGGTATTAGAAATTTTAGAATCATTTGGATTGAAAAGAGATGTTGCAACTATGAATGAGTATTCTTTTTTATTTTTATCTCAAGCGACAACAATTATATTGAAAGAGTTGAATGGTTCAATAATATCCTATACCCTTCTTGTATATAGTTTCAACTTTCCATTTTTGATCTTATATCTTTTCTTAATATGATTTATGACCAACTATGAATCTCTAATTATCACTAAATAATTAATTTTCATTTTAAGTGCCAAACTCAATCCTTGAATAGAATCCTCATATTCAAATCCATTGTTCGTGCATGAAAACGCCAATCTGATTGCATGTGGATAAACACAAAATTGAGGACTTTTTAAAACAAGACCAACTCCAATGCCATATTTGGATATAAAACCATCAAATGACATTTTCTAAAATCCTTGAGAAGAGTCATTTGTATGATGTTTGATAGAATTAATTTTTTCAATGTTGAGGACAACATATTTTCGAACACCAGTATCAATATAATTGTTCATCATTTCATTTCCCTTTTTCTCAAATGATGTAGGATTTCTTCATTCTCGTGGAACTTTAATCATATTCCCATGTTTGTTTGGAAACATCATGCAACTCCCATCATTCATGATATATCGTCCAATCATAGAACACCAATCTTAACCAAGGACCACACCATATGATCCAAAAATATTTAGAGACCATTTATTTCCTTATATATACATGCAGTATCTAACTTGATCCAGAATAATTTACTGATCGTATTAAGGTTGTTGTAGAACTTTGATGATGTGTTGTTTATCCAAAAACTCATGAAATCATGATTACTTTGCTAAATAATGAGATTACACAACAGAAAATAAAATAACTCAAATTACATATAGATATGGCATACATCACTTCATCTTCATGTATGTTCTTGATTATCTCAAAAGATCAAATTACATTAAAGTATGCTTGCAAAGAGCCATTTTAATGGACTCTCTTTAATTCCATTACTCAAAACAATAAAATAAGTTCACCATTAAAATCCTTGCGAAATTTTGAGAAATCTGACTACAAAGTCGACCAATTTATGAACTAGCTCAATTTCACCTTCTTTAGCACACAAAACAATGCATTAAATGCTCGTTAATGGAAATTTGAGATAAGACTATTACAAATTACCTCAAATCACAAAATAGAAATCAAATTCACGATCTTTGTGAAATATCTTGAAAATTGAGTTTAAAGTTGCCTATGTTATGTCAATATACCTCATGGCGTGCTTTTCAAAACAATGTTAAACTAGATCTTCTCCTACATGTACTTCCATGCAGTCCATACGACCTCAGGATTTGTGTCCTACATCGGGATATATACCATTTTTTACGAGGAAAATCTCTCTATGGCTAGGGGTAAACCACAAAATATGGAAATGACTGCAGAAATCAACTCTAATCTTAGGTATGCTATATAAACAAATATGCTAGCAAGACAAGATAAAAGGCCTACCTCATCCAGGCGTTCGATGAAGTCCACCATTGAGCACTTGAGTCAAATCAATACGCCTACAACTTGTCCTCAAAAACCAATAAATGAAAGCTTATGGTGATAATATATGATGTTAGCACTTTCAATAGAATAATCCATCAACATTCATAACAAATACGCCCATGGAATAACAATTCAAATATTTGCAAGATATTAATTGAACGAGAAAAGAGTATTTCTATTAAAATGTAATCAACATAAGTGAATGAATTGCAAACTTCTGTGTCGGCATGGTTCGGAACCAATAAACTAAGTTCCTTCCATCTGGGCCTCCACCACTTCAATCCTCCACCAAAGGCAAGCTCATGTAAGAGATACAATGAGGTTCTCAATCAAGTAGGGAAGAGCTTGGGGATTGAATAATGTGTTTAGACTTAAATGACAAAGGGATGCAAACTCAATATGAATTACATAATTTCTCCAAAGTAACTTTTCTCTGAAAGTTGAATTGTTCTCTTCTTTTCCATAGCTTGTATTTGGCCTATTTGTAGCCTTCAAGTGAACTGAAGGGTTGAGTCAGAATGTTTCTAGTATATGGAAGGACAAGGATCATAGATCACATGATGTGACATGGAAACCCCACACCATTTTTTAATTTTGGGAACAAATATTGATGTACGCGGAATGTAGTGGTGCAACCTGTGTATACGCATGTTGTACTATAGGTAGGGAGAGTATGTGTGGAAAAATAATGTTTTTAGCTCTGGGATTTGCAAAAAGGGACTTCAAGTCTGCATAGGGAAATGGAAAAAATCCCTCTGTGCAAGTTTGCATAGGGTGAGGAAAATCTTTCTATAAAAGATGCCCCCTAATGTGTGAGGTCATAGGAGTATCTATGATGGCCGAAATACATTATAAAACCTAGAAGTGGAGTAATGGGGACCTAGTTGGAAGAACTATTTTCTCATTACAATCTGTATTGACTTTGCATACATGGTTGCCAATTTGAATTACACTGCAGATCCATGTGAAAATATACCAAACAACTATCCATGGCCGTGAATAGGAAATACAAAGGTGGCTAAATGCCAAAGGTTGTCATAGTCATGAACAAGGCCTAGTAAAACCAGTCTCAAAATCAATATATCTGTATACAATGGAGTACAATCTGATCTCCTATGATCACCGAAGTCACATAGATACTAGTCCAATTAAAGGTAGCAACAACTCAAGAAATATGTGACTATAAATAGATGTCTTCAAGTCTTCTACACAATCCACCAAAGGTGCAAGTCTACATTGTGTGAATAAAGGAGTTGAGGTCGAACATAATGAGACTTCGTTTGATTACCAGTCATTAAGGTATACCGTTAAAAAATGCGAGACAACCCACTGTTGGTTCCCAGTTTTGATCATGTTCTTTGCCTATATTATATACCACAGACCTCCATTTATATGCCAGTACCACCCTTTTGGCCTTGTTTTGACATAATTAACACCTCCCTACCATTCCATGGGGTTACTTAAGGTATCTTGGCATTTCAAGCTATTTTTATGCACTTTAATGCTTTAAATTGATATTGGGACTGATGTTGCTTGGGTTAGGTACCACTTTTATTTTTGGAATAGGATGCCGGTACCAAGTACCCACTCGTACCCGCAAAGATACCAATGGAGTCACTCAGGATCTATGAATTATGGTCCGAATGGGAGACAGAGAGCTCGCACGAAAGCTGGAGTCATCGCCACAGGATGCTTGAAAGCCAATGATAAAACTGGGTTGATTATTCTTCATCGTTCACACTTCGTGACACTACATGTCACGAAGTTGTGAAGTACGTTTTAATTTGATTTCAAGAACTATTTTCGGATCGGGGGATCCTTTTGTTTTATGTACCTTTGTTTTAGACTGTTGTGAACAATAGGATTTCTATAAAAACCCGGGATCACTCTTGAGAACGGGTTGTTATTGTTATTGTTATTGTTGCTGGATTATGTGATGCCGTGAACCTATGTTTTGAATACAAATTGTTGTTACGTTATATTATTCGACTGATATGTGATTTGAGTATTTCTTTCCTGAGTTGATGAAGCACGAAGTTTATACAGTGATTTTATAGAATGTTATAGTCGGCTCTGGTCGTTGCTAACTGCGTTTGTGCCATTTGGTTGGGCCCGCCAAACTGGTGCAAGTCGCTGCCTTATTTTGCAATAGATTTAGTTTTATGTTGTCATAGACTTAGTTCATTTTAATGCTTTAGAACTTGCATATGAGATAGCTTAACGCTCACAGATTTAGTTGTTTTAGCATATTATCATTTGTTTATCTGAATGGTATATCTGCAGCTCATAGCGTGACATCGATTTAATTGCTTCAAAGTTTGTTTATTTATTCCTCAACGGAATCATTTCCTATAGACTGTTATCTTTTATGTTGGTGAATATAAAACGCAGGACTGATGCCTGTAGGGTTTAGAATATGCATGTGGTTGTTTGGTTTTCATTTTCAAATCGAACATAACTTAGGATTAGCATGCGTGTTGCTTTGTTAGACAATAGTTACCTTGCTTTCTTAGAATAGTAGATTACGGTTAGATCAAAGGGAGCTCCTGGTACCAGTAGGTAGGATAGTACTCTGTTTTTCTGTAGACAGAATTAGATTTATTTTTGATGCTCAGAATGGATGCATTTTCGAAAATACTCTTTGTATCATGACTTGAACAGAAATGATGATGGTAGATGATTGGACATCGAGGTGAAATAATTCTGCGAAACCACACTTTTGAATAGAAATAGCAGCACCAACATTTGAGCACAAGACTGTTTTTCTGTTGACAACTTAAATAGGGAATGCTCAGTTTCAAGTTAGTCATTAAGATTCAAGTCCTCAGAATAAGTGTGTGTTTTCTTCTTAGGATAGCTTTTAGATAGAGACTAGACGCTTACCCACACATACTATGTATCAGCTCGAAGTTTACCAACCCTGGTTTGACAATTTAGTGTTTCAGGTCATTCAAAGCTTCAATTTAGCAGCCTGACATTTTTGGCGCCGTTGTCGGGGAGCTGTTTAAAA
>JZKD02S1720909.1:252248-272412 GCA_000966675.3 Picea glauca
TAGTTACCCCACACAAGAAAGACTGGAAAGTATAGATGGTCACGAGGAGGCCCCGGAGCCATCTGAGATGACCTGGACTTTGTCCCAGCTCATTCGAAAAAATCATAGAACCAATTGGCAGGCCACTACACCTAAGAAAATTGTGCAAAATGAGTCCATCCAAGTACCAACCGGTACCTCTATTCAGATGCCAAAAGAACCCACTCTCGGACCTAGTCCGGCTAACACCTATGGACCTAGCCCAATTGAAAACTATGAACTCAGCCCGAATCATGATTTTGATCCAGTTAATACTTATGAGCACAGCCCAGACCAGTTTACTCCTGAATTCAGTTCAGACCATAATTCCGAGAGATTTCACACCCCTTCTCAAAGTCCCGAAGAGTTTACCCATGCGTCTAGCCCTCCAGCACAGCCCGAACAAGAGCAAACATTTGAAACCCACTGCGAGCTCTCCTCCAGTCGGTCCTTGAAGCCAATGGTGGCGAAGCTAGAGAGCAAGAACAACAGATTAAAGGAGAAGTTGCATGAGTACAGGGTATTGGATAGACATATTAAAACCGAAAACGAACTCCTAAAGCTCAGGGTAAATCACCTCTTATCCAAAGTTGAAAGACTAAAACAGAGGAACAGGGATATTTTCAAAAGGAACAGACAACTTCAGAGGATTGCTAGGAAGTATGTTATAATCAACAGGGTCCTTAAGAAAGAAATTAGGAATCTAAAGAAGCAGGAGAGGCTACATATGCTGGTTGCAGCCGCTGCAACCCTTTGATGGCTACCAGTTTTTGATTTTTGTTGCTTGAGGACAGGCAAGGACTTCAGTGTGGGGGCATGTTGGTCCCCGGTTTTGATCATGTTCTCTGCCTATATTATATACCACAGACCTCCATTTATATGCCAGTACCACCCTTTTGGCCTCGTTTTGACATAATTAACACCTCTCTACCATTCCATGGGATTACTTAAGGTATCTTTGCATTTCAAGCTATTTTTATGCACTTTAATGCTTTAAATTGATATTGGGACTGATGTCGCTTGGGTTAGGTACCACTTCTATTTTTGGAATAGGATGCCGGTACCAGGTACCCACTCGTACCCGCGAAGATACCAATGGAGCCGCTAAAGATCTATGCATTATGGTCCGAATGGGAGACAGAGAGCTCGCACGACAGCTGGAGTCATCGCCACAGGATGCTTGAAAGCCAATGATAAAACTGGGTCGATTATTTTTCATCGTTCACACTTCGTGACACTATGTGTCACGAAGTTGTGAAGTACATTTTAATTTGATTTCAAGAACTATTTTCGGATCGGGGCATCCGTTTGTTTTATGTACCTTTGTTTTAGACTGTTATGAACAATAGGATTTCTATAAAAACCCGGGATCACTCCTGAGAATGGGTTGTTATTGTTATTGTTATTGTTGCTAGATTATGTGATGCCGTGAACCTATGTTTTGAATACAGACTGTTGTTACGTTATATTATTCGAATGATATGTGATTTGAGTATTTCTTTCCTAAGTTGATGAAGCACGAAGTTTATATAGTGATTGTATAGAATGTTATAGTCGGCTCTGGTCGTTGCTAACAGTGTTTGTGCCGTTTGTTTGGGCCCGCCAAACTAGTGCAAGTCGTTGCCTTATTTTTCAATAGATTTAGTTTTATGTTGTCATAGACTTAGTTCATTTTAATGCTTTAGAACTTGCATATGAGATAGCTTAACGCTCACAGATTTAGTTGTTTTAGCATATTATCATTTTTTTATCTGAATGGTGTATCTGCAGCTCATAGTGTGACATCGATTTAATTGCTTCAAAGTGTGTTTATTTATTCCTCAACGGAATCATTTCCTACAGACTGTTATCTTTTACGTTGGTGAATATAAAACGCAGGACTGATGCCTGTAGGGTTTAGAATATGCATGTGGTTGTTTGGTTTTCATTTTCAATTCGAACATAACTCAGGATTAGCATGCACATTGCTTTGTTAGACAATAGTTACCTTGCTTTCTTAGAATAGTAGATTACGGTTAGATCAAAGGGAGCTCCTGGTACCAGTAGGTAGGATAGTACTCTGTTTTTCTGTAGACAGAATTAGATTTATTTTTGATGCTCAGAATGGATGCATTTTCGAAAATACTCTTTGTATCATGACTTGAATAGAAATGATGATGGTAGATGATTGGACATCGAGGTGAAATAATTCTGCGAAACCACACTTTTGAATAGAAATAGCAGCACCAACATTTGAGCACAAGACTATTTTTCTGTTGATGACTTAAATAGGGAATGCTCAGTTTCAAGTTAGTCATTAAGATTCAAGTCCTCAGAATAAGTGTGTGTTTTCTTCTTAGGATATCTTTTATATAGAGACTAGATGCTTACCCGCACATACTATGTATCAGCTCGAAGTTTACCAACCCTGGTTTGACAATTTAGTGTTCCAGGTCATTCAAAGCTTCAATTTAGCAGCCTGACACCCACCGATGAAGAAAGAAAGTATCAAGGCATTGATTAAATTCTTACAAGTGTGAATAGAGGTGTCGAGGTCAAAAAATTGAAGAATACATCGATCAAGAGACATTGATGTATTCCCAATTGTCAATGGCAAGAGAACCTACCACTAATGACTACAAGCCTCTAGGTACTAATAGGACTCTAGGTATTGTCTCCGAAATATATGAGCTAAATTTGATGGAAGGAGACCCACTGAAATGAGATAATTAAGGCATCTCTCATCATTTGGAATGAGGTACAAATGCATGTGCTTTATGATTTGGCAGAAATTGGGCGAAGAACATGTTCATGAACCAACGACCCTGTGCATATTTTGTGTGTGCCAAATGCAAGTGGTACACGAAAAATACTCTCTGAATAGAAGCCAATAAGGAAAAATGATGACAAAGGGGAGGAAATGACCAATAGGGCTAATGGAATCCAAGACATTGCACAAATCCCAATGTGCAAATAGATGTATTATCATTGAACACAAGGGAAACCACCCAGTTAGCGACCAATAATGAAATGTCGATTATTGGGTTCAAGGTTACCTATCAATGAGGAAAGTAGGACCAAGGTGTGCAAATAGGAATACATCTTCATGTGATTCTAAGACACACTAAGGGTATGGTCGGCATGCAAAGTCAAGAGTTCTGAGGAATGGCTGACACATGTTGATAGACATCATTTGAACAAGAGCATTAGACATATAGAAGACTTTGGTAGCATAGAATCAATGATGAAACTTTGAGATGCAAGAGGCATCAATCAAAACTCCCCATAGGGACTAGTAGAATAACAAGTTGGGGGAGTAAAATCTATGTAATGAGCTCAGCTTCCTAAGGTCATGCTAAACCCAAAATTTTGATGACAAGTGGACTCAAAAAATTTGTGCTATGTTCAAAGGCAACACGACTGCTACCAATATAAGATAATATTCCCTTCCCGCCCGTATTTTTTTGTTTTTTAATAGGCGAATGAATGTTATGATATAGAGGAGGAAACAAGTGTTGCAATTAAGTAAAACTAGTTCTAGCAGTGGAACATACCTATGCTTAATGAAAGGAGGCACATGCAGGGACACTCAGGGAAATGTTTCCTCCTGGGTATAGGCTATCAAGAAACAAAGGATATACACAAGGCTCTTCTTGGTCGACTTAGTGAGAACTGACAATAGGCTCAATACTGCAAGCAAGGGCATGAGATGCAATTACAACTTAACACCAAAAAATTGTCATTTTTCGTAATCTTAGTCTACTTGGTTTGAAAAAGGGATAAACTTGCACCAAATAGACATCCTTTCATATCTAATTTATGAGTTTGAAAGATATAATTTCACTCGACAATCTTTTCACTTTTTGAAAATGAGTCAGAAAAGAGCTTAAACAAGACTCACGACCTTTCAAATCCAATTAACGAGTGTGAAAGAGACAAATTCAGTCATAAATCTTTTCACTTTTTAGATGAGTCAAAAAAGATCTTAAATCAGAATCATTGGGGGGTTTCTAGGAAGTATGTCATGGGGGAGGCCAAGGCTCCCATGCATGATTTTTGTGAAAGTTTATCATCTTATGAATAGTTGACACAATCTTGGGAAAACCCAAAGCTCTCCAAGTTGAGGAGGATAAAGTACTAGCGGATCTTACCTTCTCCATGATATATCGAAGAACGTCTATGATCTGAAAAGGCAGAGGAGGAGGAGTTGGATACCCTACAAGACCATCCCAGTCAAAGGGAACCTCTCCAAGACTTGGAGGGAGAGAACTTAGGGAGAGTAAAACTCTCTCTCCTTCAGAAGGTGCAATACTAGGAATTCTAATGACATGGTTGAAAGATGCATCACCCTCCAAAAGAAGAGTTGGATTGACCCAAGATTGCATCAGTATGACCACTTCTTCAACTGTTGGTTGAATATGATGTGTGACAACAAGGCCAGGAGACACATCACCCTAAAAAATGGGAGTGTGGTCAGGTGATGATTGCATCAACATGAATGTCGTGTCAATCAAAGGAGAAACAAAGTTTTGGGAAACCAAAGACGACTCAGAACCTGAAGGGCCCCTAGGTGAGGACCATGCTTTTGATATCCTAGCTGTAGAAAGGAACAAATGAGTAAGGTGATATCCTTCACAAATCCTACAAAGGATATTGGGCTTACGTCTTACACGTCTAGGCTTATCAATCATATAAATTCCATGAGCATCATTCACAATGGCTCGTAACATGCTCTCAACATGACTAGCAGAGACTAGAGATGGAATTTCAGGATGAATCATGACGACTAGAGTGGTGCCCCCAGCATGAATTGCAATGACTGGTTGTTGGTATTCAACATGGCATGTAGAGGTTGTCGACCAATATTCAATGTGACTAGAAGAGGTTGGTGATGGAATTCCAGTATGACTGACATTGACTGGGCTGGTTGTAGTGGTTGGTTGTGGCACTTGAGACCAAGGTCTCAGGAAAGACTAGTTTTGAGACATTGTAGGCCAAGAAGGGTCATGATTTACACCCTGTCCCTGTCCGAAAAAATAGTATCCTCCACCTAATTGATCCATAGATGTTTTTACATGCATCATTACTAAAGGATATGCCTGTGAAGAGACAAAAGTGTGATAGGGATTAGTCTAGTGAGGATATATGTTTCCCCCATGTGAAGGGATTCTATTAAGAGGGTAGTGCTAAATTTGGTAGCATCGATAGTCATTCTCCAATGAGAGGCCATATGGGCCACCCTGAGGCTAGCCAGGGAGATTTGGGGAATCAACCAGTCTTTTTAGGTATTAACAAAAGCTAGGGGGAACGTACAACCTATGTGAGTCAAACCAAAAGTCTGGATGAACGAGATGCTATGTGAGTCTAATTAAAAATTTAGGGGCAATGTACAACCTTTGTGAGAATAGACAGTCTATTGCAAAAGTTAGGGGGAACGTACAACCTTTGTGAGCATATACAAACTAGTGAAAATGTCAGGGGGAACACACAACCTTTATGAGCCTATTCAAGCCTTGTGAGCCATGAGAAAAAGTCAAGGCATCTAGCAAAATTCAAGTTGAATATAAAATTCCTATGAGCTAGAAACAAATGATATTCCTAATATTCAAATGATATAAATGTATTGATCTAGTGTGTTGGCACGTGTAACAGTATCCACCATGAAGAGAATTTTGAATTTCCTTGTAAAGAGTCAAGTTGTAACTAAAGTCTCAAGTCTAGTTCTATTTTAGAACTAATGTGTAATGTTGAGTTGTAACTAAATTCTTAAGTCTAGTTCTATTTTAGAACTAAAGTGTAATGTTGTGTTGTAACTAAAGTCTTAAGTCTAATTCTATTTTTGAACTAAAGTGTAATGTTGAGTTGCAACTGAAGTCTTAAGTCTAGTTCTATTTTCGAACTAAAGTGTAATGTTGAGTTGTAATTGAAGTCTCAAGTCCAGTTCTATTTTCAAACTAAAGTGTAATGCTGAGTTGTAATTGAAGTCTCAAGTCTAGTTCTATTTTCGAACTAGAGTTTACCAGTCTCAAGTCTAGTTCTAATTTCGAACTAAAGTATGAAGCTGAGTTATGATTAAAGCATGAAAAATGGTTACTATTTCAAGCCTCTCCTCTTCTCCTCTTTAGCCTATATAAGTAGAGGTCAAACCCTCTCTTCAACATAGTTTTATATGTAGGTTAAGGGTGAAGCTGTTACAAGGGAAAAATCTCTATGGCCAGGGTAAACCACAATAGACAGGTATGACTGCATAAATCTACTCAATTCCAACATATGCTGTATAAACCAATATGCAAGAGAGATAATAAAGAAGCCTACCTCATTCCAACGTTTGACAATGTTCCATTGTTGAGTACTTTGACCCAAAGCTTTGTACCTGCAACAAGTTCTCAACAAACAAGAAGAGAATGTATATAGTGATAATACAAAGGGGTTAGCACATTAGATAGCATAATCCATTAATAAACATTACAAATATTCCCATGTATAATAATCATATATTTTCACAATACCAATTGAACGAGAAAGGAGTATTTCTATTAATAAATGATCAGCAGAAGTGAAAAAATTATAGACTTTCATGTCGGCATAGTTTGAAACCAAGAAACCAAGTTCCTTCCAACTAGGCCTCCACCACTTCAATCCTCCACAAAAGGAAAGCTCATAGAAAGAGGCAATGATGTTCTCTCAAAAATAGGGAAAGAGCTTGGGGGTTGAACACTGTTTTCAGACGTGATGGACAAAGGGATGCATACTCAATATGAAGTAATTTATCCAGAGTAACTTTTCTCTCAAAGTTGAATGCTTTCTCCTCTTTTCCATCGCTCAGAATTATTATTTTATAGCCTTCAAAATGCAACTGAAGGGATGAGTCAGAACATTTCCAGTATATGGAAGGCCAAGGATCAGAGATCTCCTGTTGTGAAATGGAAACCTGACTTCTTTTTTGTATTTTATGGCATGAATCCCAATGTAGCGGGTTGTAGTGGAGCAGCCAACGTATATGCATGTTGTATAGTACATAGGGAGCATATATGTGGAAAAATATGTATTTTTAGCTCTGGAATCATCAAAAAGGGATGATAATTCTACATAGGGAAATGGAAAAAGGCCCTTTGTGCAATATTGCAATGGTGAAGCAATTCTTGCTATAATAGATGCCCCCTAATGTGTGAGATCAGATGAGTATCTGTGATGGCCAAAATTCATTATAAATATCCTTGAAGTGGAGTGGTAGAGAACCTGTTGGACGAACTCAATTGGTCATTACATTATGTACTAACTTTTCATACATGGCTACCAAGAATACACTACAGATACATGTGAAAAATATACCAAACAAGTGTTTGTGGCCATAAAATAGGAAAAATATAAATGCAGTTACATGCCAATGGCTGTCATAGTCACGAACAAGGCCCAATGAAACCAGTCTCAAAACCAATCTGAAGATATTTGTATACAATGGAGTACAATATGATCTCCCGTGATCATAGAAGTCAAATAGGTACTCGTCCAATGAGAAGGAAGAAACAACTCAGGAAAGCTACAACCACATAGTGATGTCTTCAAGTCTTCTACACTATCCACCAAAGGTGCAAGTCTACATCATGTGAATAAAGGATTTGAGGTCTAACATAATGAGACATCATTTGATTACCGGTCATTGAGGTATACTATTAACAAACATAAGACAACCTACCAATAATGAAAGTAGGTATCAAGGCACCAAGCACATTCCTACAAGTGTTAATAAAAGAGTCGATGTCGAACACTTGAGGAATCCATTGATCAGGAGACATTGATGTATTCCCATCTGTCAATAGTGAGAGATCTTGCCACTAATGACTGCAAGTCTCAAGGTACTCATAAAACTCTAGGTATCAGATCCAGAATAAATGAGTTAAAGTCGATGGAAAGATATCCACTGAAAGGATAGAATTGAGGCATCTCTCATCAGTCAACACAAGGAACAAAGTAAGATCTTCATAACTTGGTGGAGATCAGATGAAGAATATGTTCACAAACCAATGACCCTGTGCATCTTTTGCGTGTGCCAAATGAAAGCGGTACATGAAAAAGACCCTATGAATAGTAGCCAATGATGAAAAATGCTAACAAAGGTGAGGAAACCACCAATAAGGCTAATGGAATCCAAGACACTGCATGAATCCCAAAGTGTGAATAGATGTCATGTCGTCGAACACAAGGGAAACCACTCAGTCAACGACCAATGATGAAATGTCGATTGTTGGGTTCAAGGTGACCTACCAATGATGAAAGTAGGGCTAGGGTGCATGATAATACCATAGTATCATGTGATTCTGAGACAAATTGAGGGTATGGCCCACATGCAAAGTCAAGAGTTCTGAGGAATGGCTGACATAGTTTGATAGAATTCCTTTGAACAAGAGCATGAGACATGTGGTAGACTCCAACAGCATAGACCTAATGGTGTAACCATGAGATGCAGGAGGTGTCAATAATGTTCTCCATAGGGACTGGAAGAATAACCAGTCGGTAGAGAAAACATTGTAACAAGATCATCTTCCTAAGGCCATGCTAAACCCAAAATTATGATGACACAAGGACTCAATAACTTTGTTCTTTGTTCAAAGGTGACATGACTTCTTCCAAATATAATATAGTACTCCCTTCCCGCTCGTCTTTTTTGTTTTTTCATAACAAATGAATTCTATGATACAGAGGAGGGAACAAGTGTCCCAAGTAAGAAAAACTAGTTCCAGCAATGGAACATACCTATGCTCAATGCAAGGAAATGCATGCAGGAGATGGACACTCAGGGTAATTTTCCCTCCAAGGCATAGGGTGTCAAATTGTGAAGGATATAAACAAGGCTCTTCTTAGTTGAGGATGCAAAAATTGCTTAGGCAACGGTTTATAATGCAAAGTGAGAATTGGCTAAAGGCTCAATACTGCAAGCAAGGGCATGAGATGCAATCACAACTTAATGCCAAAAAATGTCCTTTTTTATTTCTTTTAGTCTACTTGGTGTGAAAAATGGGTAAACTTGTGCCAAATAGACGTCTTTTCAAATCCAATTTACGAGTGTGAAAAATACGAGTTCACTCATTGATCTTTTCTATTTTTGGTAACAAGTCAGAAAAGAGCTTAACTAAGAATCATGACCTTTCAAATCCAATTTAACGAGTGTGAAAGGGACAAATCACTCGACACTATTTTCAGTTTTTTAGACAAGTCATAAAATATCTTAACTAAGACTCGTTAGGGAGATTCTAGGAGGAAAGTCACGGGGGAGGCCAAGGCTCCTATGAAGACCTTCTATGGAATGTCAATGTCTTACGAAGAACTAACAGAATCTTGGGAAGACCCAAATCTCTCCAAGTGCTAACGAAGGTTATCGTCTCTGTGTTGCATTGGATAATGTATATTCCTAGAAAAGACATAGGTGGAGGCATTGGATACCCAACAAGACCATCCCAATCAAAAGGAACCTTGTCAAGACTTCGAGGGAGAGAAATCGGGAAGAGTAAAACTCTCTCTTATTCAGAAGGTGGAGTAATAGAAATGCTAAGGACATGGCATAGAAGGTATAGAACCAAAACCAAAAGAGCGGGATCGACCAAAAATTGCATTGGCACGACCGCTTCCTTAGACTTGTCACTCTCCAAGAGAAGAGCGGGGCCGATTGAATATTGCATTGATACGACCACTTCCTCAACCATTGGTTGAATAGGATGCGAGACAACAAGGTCAAGAGGTGCATCACCCCAAAAAACAAGAGTGTTGTCAGTCAAATATTGCATTGACACGATCGTTGGTTGAACAATATGCGATACAACAAGGTCAAGAGATGCATCACCCCTGAACATAAGAGAGGTGTTGGTTGAATATTTCATCGAAATGACCACAGGTTGAACGGGATGTGAGACAACAAGGTCAAAGGATGCATTAAATCCTAAAGGAAAAGGGGTGTCAGCCTAATATTTTATCGGTGTGACTGTTGTATCAACCAAAGAAGGAATAGAGTGTTGTGAAACCATAGATGGCTCACAACCCGAAGGGCCCTTAGGTGAGCCCCACGCTTCTGTTATCCCAGTAGTAATAGGACACAAACGAGTAAGATGACTTCCTTCACAAGTCCTGCAAAAGAATCTAGGCTTACGTCTAAGACGTCTAGGCTTCTCAATCATATGAATGACCCCAGCATAACTTGTAGTGACTGGTGACATGCTCCCAGCATGACTTGCATAGGCTAGTAGAAAATCTCCAACATGACTAGCAGAGGTTGGTGGTGTATGTGTAGTGTGACTAGCAGTGACTAGACATGTGCCCCCAACATGACTTGCAATGGCTAGTTGTAGGTATTCAACATGACTCACAGAGGTTTTCAACCAATCTCCAACATGACTAGCAGAGGTTGGTGATACAATGCCAATATGACACACAATGATTGGACTTGTGCCCCAACATGACTTGCAGCAGCTGGTTGCAGGTCTTCAACATGACGTGCAGAGGTTGTTGACCAATCTCCAAAATGACTAGCAGAGGTTGGTGATACAATGCCAGTATGACACATAGTGACTGGACTTGTGGCAGTGGTAGATTGCGGCATTTGAGACCAAGGTCCAAGGAAAGATTGGTTCTAAGAAATTTAAATCTAGGAAGGATCCTCGTTTACACCCTGTCCCTATCCAATAGGATAGTATCCTCCTCCATACTGATTCATAAAGGGTTGTAAGGGCATCGACACTAATGAAACCACTTGCGAAGAGAAAGAGACATGACAAGGTTACTCATGTGAGGATATATGTTTCCCCTAGATGAAGGAACTTTGTGAGGGGGGTTTCCCATACTATAAAAATAAATCCCCCCAGATGAAACACTAGAGGGAATACAGAGGTTCTCCATGGGAAAAGTGTTCATAGGAACCAACGTGGTGGAAGAAGGATAAGTGGATGGAGTGTAATAAGTAGAATGATTTATTAATTGGGCACTTACTTCTCGCATAGTGGATTGATAGGAAGGGATATTCCAACCTCCTACCGTAAGAGGTGTTTGAAAGATATGACTCCCACCAAACAGAGAGGGATAAGAAGGAGGCATCATGCCCCCAGACCCAAAACTTGTATTCATGTAAGGAGGTAAGACAAAGGATGGCAAGTGCGACAACATATCAATAGGAGAATGACTAGAGACCCAAGGCGCGGACTAAGTGACATAGTTCTATATAATGTCATAAAAGGAAGATGGATTTGCCCCCATGAACATCATGGTGAGGGTAGTAGTAAATGAGGGAGCCAAAGGAACTCCACTATCCATGATAAAGAGAACTTAGTATAAACTTTTAAGGCCAACTAGTAAGCAAAGAGCATACCAAAAATTCAAATGGCCAATATGCATGCAAATGGGCTAAACTGGTTGAGTGGCCTCCCTTGCTAAAGAAGGTATGTCTTGTCCAAGAGGGACCTGAGACTCCCTGCTAAAATTTGGAGGTAACATAATCAATTATAGGGGCCCTCATGGGCTTAACAACCAGTTGGTCAAATCCTCCCAAAGAGGTGATCTTCCATAAAATTTGTTTGTTTTCTGACCCCTATTTGACCAAGGGTACAAGCAGAATAACCCTTGCAAGTAACCTATGAGATACCTAAGTCAAGAAACTAAAAAACCATTGTATAACCGATGCATAGGTGAGCAGTCGTAAGTCTGGATTACCATATGGGTAGGGTAGAAAAGCCTGAAACCTTGAAAGCACTACCTCTCATAGAGGTATGGGTACTAGCAAGATCCCCAAATACAAATAAATCCATAGAAATATCTCTGACGCTAGGCAAGTATCCAGGGGTTATCCCCTCAACTTCGCGCGACCTCGTGATTAACTCCGGTGTGAGCGAAGCCTCCTAATCTTACCAATTATACAATGGACTTCTCAACTCCTTGTCTCAGACACATATGTTGATTTAATTGCCTTGGAGAAGTTTACTCATAAAATCCTATTCCAAGGCACTAAATCCTAGACTAGTTTGTGCACCCTAGAAATAAAATCGTGACTAATCAATTTTAGTTTAAAGCGTAAATTTTTTGGCCGTGATTACTCAAAAGGGTATGGAAGTGAAACTCATGATATTATGACTCTACAAGAAAATAAATATAAATATAATGCAATGTCTAATTTTAATTTTTCAATGAATGATATGCATATAAAAAGAATGCAATTTCAATTTCAACTCTGTAATTCAGAAGTAAAATGAAAATTTTCACTAAATGCACTAAGCTAATGATAAAGATTCAGAAGACAAAAATGCCAAGCAATGCAAAATGGCTATTTTTTTGTATTTTCAATATACTAGAAAGAAAATGCATGGACTGATAAACAACTTGATATATAAAATTCTATTGTGTATAAAAGAAATAACTCGAGTAGAATACCAAGCAGCCAAGAAAACAACCTAGAGTACAAGGACAATAAAAATTGAGAAGATGAGAAAGACTACACCCAAAGATTCAACTCCAAATAGGTTTCATGTCAAACCAGAGAAGCTCAACATGCACTACAGAGACCTAAGAAGGCTCAACAACTATGAAATCCCACCTAGAAATCACCAAACCAAGCAAACAAGCAAGGAAATAAGGTGTACGTGACTGTTCAGGAAAATAATGCATATATACGCAGCTTGCAATGAAGCAGAACGCATGTGTACATGACTGTCAAGGAAATAGGGTGCGTACAGAATTGAAAACAAGGTTAGGCAAGTGAAAAAGGCTGAAAACTCAGACCCAAAGTGAATAGAATCTGTTAAGTAGTGATACGACAAGAAGCACAAATGAAAAAGAGCAATGCAAGGAGAAAAAGTACTTCAACCCTTAGAAATAATATCTCTCCCCAGTGGATTCGCCATTTCTGTTATGAGGGAAAAACTCTCTATTTCCAAGGTAAACCAGAATAGACAGGTATGACTGTAGAAATATACTCAATTCCAACATATGCTATATAAACCAATATGCAAGCGAGATAAGAAAGAATCCTACCTCATTCCAATGTTTGACGATGTTCCATTGTTGAGTACTTTGACCCAGAGCTTTGTACCTACAACAAGTTCTCAACAAACAAGTAGAGCAAGTATATAGTGATAATACAAAGAGGTTAGCACATTAGATAGCATAATCCATTAATAAACATTACAAATATGCCCATGGATAAAAATAATATATTTACATGATACAAATTGGACAGGAAAGGAGTATTTCTATTAATAAATGATCAACAAAAGTGAAAACATTATAGACTTATGTGTCAGCACGGTTTGAAACCAAGAAACTAAGTTCCTTCCAACTAGGCCTCCACCAGTTCAATCCTCCACCAAAGGTAAGCTCATAGAAAAGAGACAATGAGGTTCTCTCAAAAATAGGAAAAGAGCTTGGGGGCTAAACACTATGTTCAGACTTGAGGGACAAAGAGATGCATAATCAATATGAAATAATTTCTCCATAGTAACTTTGCTCTCAAAGTTGAATGCTTTCTCCTCTTTTCCATAGCTCGTAATTGTGATTTTATATTCTTCAAAATGAAACTAAAGGACCGAGTCAAAACATTTCCAGTATATGGAAGGCCAAGGATCATAGATCTCCTCTCATGACATGGAAACCCGACTTCATTTTTGTATTTTTTGGTACAAATCTCGATGTACACGAGATGTAGTGGAGAAGAAAGTGTACATGCATGCTCTATAGTAGATAGGGCACGTATATGTAGAAAAATATGTATTTTTAGCTCTGGAATCATCAAAAAGGGATGATAAGTCTACATAGGTAAATGGAAAAAGGCCCTTTGTGTAATATTGCAATGGTGAGGAAAATATTTCTATAATAGAAGTAATAGAGGATCATATTAGTGATAAAGAGGTAGCATACCAAAGAAGCATATCAGTGTTGTATATCAAAAATAGAGACTGCATATCAGAGTCGTATATCAACAACATATCAATGTTGTATATCAACAATAGAGGCAACATATCAGAGGTGTATTTTAGTGAGGTCTGTTAGGTCTTTGTCAGGTCAGAGTCATCTCGGAAAGCTCTTTAAGAATAGAACATTCATGGTGGATATTTGTAAGTGATCTTACATTATTAATGAAATAAAGAAATATCATTTGTTGGGGTTTTTCTCCCTGTACAGTGTTTCCCTGGGGTATATGTGTTG
The DNA here is from genome assembly GCA_000966675.3 of Picea glauca. NCBI lineage: Eukaryota > Viridiplantae > Streptophyta > Pinopsida > Pinales > Pinaceae > Picea > Picea glauca. Next base: position 266,424 of record JZKD02S1720909.1, read on the forward strand.
TTGATGTGCATGCTCACTTATCTACATGGTTATTTCTATTCAGTTATGATTTGGTTTTGTTGAAGTGTATTAAGCGACAATCAAAGTGTTGAAGAAAATAAAAGAGTTAATCCACATAATAAATCAAGCTCATAATTTAACATGGTATCAGAGCATAGGGTATGTTAAATGTGTTGAAGTGAAATAGCAGGTACACACAGATCCAAGATAGCTTGATTAAGTTTCCAGTGTGAGGTCCATGGCATCCTCCATTTCAGTTAGGGTGAGGATAGGCTCGAAGGAGCTACCAACTTCAATGTGTGGAAGCTCTAGATAACAAATATCTTGCAAGAGAATGATCTTGAGCAGTATGTGACCACAGTGGTGGAGGAACCCATGAATAATGCAGGAAGAGTGGCCTTTAGGAAGAGTCAGGAAAAGGCCAAGAGAATCATCTTTGACTTAGTCAAAGACAGTATAATGCCTGGAATGACTTTGTTAATGACTGCTAAGGACTGTATGGATAACTTGGTGAATCTGTATGAGAAACAGGCTCCAAGTCAGAAGAGGACACTTAAGCACAAGCTTAAGTATTTGAAGATGGAGAAAGGTGAATCGGTGACATATTTATATTTGAGGATAGCCCAGATCAGAGATCATATTTTGGTCACAGGGTGACAATGGACAATGATTATTTAGTGCAGGCCATTTTTTATGGTCTTCCTTCTTCATGGGAGACCTTCTTATCCAATGTAAGTGGGGGAGAGATTCAACCCACGTTTGAGAGGTTATGGCATGATTGCCTCCAGGAGGAGAATCACAAGGCTACCAAGAGTGAGCCAATGAAATAAGAGCACTCAGCTTTAGCATCAAGATTCAAGGGAAAGAAGAAAGGCACTTTCCAGAAAATCTCTCAGAGGAAGCCAAACACCAAAGGTACATTCAAAGGAAAGAATATTGATACATCTAAGATTAAATTCTTTAGTTGTAATAAGTTGGGTCAATTTTCTAAAGATTTTTGGTTTAGAAAGAAATATCCTAGGAAATGGAAACATCATGCCTCAACTTCTGAGGATGATGAATCCAAAAGAAATCAGAAAAGTCCTTCTAATGAGAAATAAAATAGAAAAAAAATATTACTTGGTTTCTACCTTATCTAGTTTAGTTTTCACGGGGCCAAAAACTTTGTTAGTAGACAGTGGTGCATCAAAGCACATTACAGGGTTCAAGTAGACCCTCTCATATTTTGAGACAAAATATTTTATAGAGCATGTTGAGCTTGGGGATGAAAAAAAATACAAGATAGAGGGAGTAGGCTCTATCTCCTTCAGATTGGAATCTAGGGATAGACTTCATGTTGATGAAGTATTACATGTTCCAGGGATCAAGAATAATATAATATTAGTTGCAACCCTTAAGGACAAGGGATATTGGGTGATCTTCAAGGACAATAAGGCACTAATATGGGCTAAAAGTAGCCAGTTAAGTATAACAGAACCCATTGGAACTCATAGTGGAGGACTATACGTCGTGTTAGGACTGTCAGTTTAGGCATTGGCTCATGATGTGACTAGCTCCAGCGAGTTGCGGCACATAAGACTTGGACATATTCATTACCAATCTCTTCCAAATATACAGAACATGGTATGTGACATGCCCTTTATTTCTCTTAGTAAAAATGGAATTTGTAAGGGATGCATGCTAGGTAAAAATATAAAGAAAGCATTTCCTAGTAGTGACAACAGAGCTCATGACATCTTAGATCTGTTTCATTCTTATGTATGTGGTCCCATGTCATCTCCCTCTCTTAGTGTTTGTTTGTATTATGTCATTTTTATTGATGATTACTCAAGAAAATGTTGGATATATTTCCTTAAAGCTAAAAGTGACACATTTGATAAATTCAAAGAGTATAAATCCTTTATTGAAAAACAGACAGGGAAACACATCAGAATACTTATAATAGACAATGGAGGAGAGTTTGAATCTCTCCAGTTTGAGGATTTATGCAAGTCAACAAGAATCAAGAGATAGTTGACCATGCCATATAACCCTCAGCAAAATGGAGTTGTTGAGAGGAAAAACATGACAATTTGTGAGGCAGTGAAATTAATGATGTTTGACCAGGATCTACCAAATTCTTTATGGGAAGAAGCTACCTCCACTTCCATGTATATTCAGAATAGGTGTCCACATGCTATATTGAAGGACAAGACTCCTGAAGAAGTCTTCTCAGGGATCAAACCTGAAGTAGGGAATCTAAGGATATTTGGGTGTCTTGTGTATATTCATGTCCCTAAGGAAAAGAGGAAAAAGATGGAACCCTCAAACAAGAAAGGGTTTTTGGTGGGGTACAGTGAGAACTCCAAGGATTTTAGGATTTATGCACCATGTTAGATGCAAATAGAGGTAAGAAGAGATGTGACATTCCATGAGAAATTCATATTTAATAAATCCATAGAACTTCAGCAGGATTCATAAGCAATTCAACTAGCTTCACCCTCTTCTAAAAATGAAGAGTCAGATGATCAGAGGGAAGAACCTCGTGAAGGGCCAAGTAATGATTCCCTAGAACCTGCTGAAGTTTTATAAATAACTCTTCAAGAACCTCCAGAAAAAAGGAATCTAGGGTGTCTTAAAAAAATAGTGCAAGAAGCAAAAAGGATAGCTGCTCCCAAAGGAACTTTCAGGGAAAGGAAGAGGCCTCATAGGTTTGGAGGCTATGTTGCACTGATGAGAAACATTAGTGATGTCAAACCTTATTCATTTGAAGAAGAAGATAAATTAAAAGTATGGAAGGATGTCATGCTTGATGAATGTAGGTCTATTATAAAGAACAATGTTTGGGACATTGTGTCAAGGCCAAAAGACAAATCAGTGGTTTCTTCCAAATGGATCTATAAGATCAAACATGCAGCTGATGGAAGTGTGGAAAATTTCAAAGAAATATTTGTATCCATAGGATTCACTCAGAAAGAAGGAATCAACTATGAAGATACTTTTTCTCCTATAGACATGTATATCTCCATTCGAACTATTATTTCTTTAGCTTCTGTTCATGATTGGAAGCTACATCAGATGGATGTAAAAACAACATTCTTGAATGGAAAGATTGAACATGAGGTATTTTTGGAACAACCAAATGGTTTTTTATTACATAACAAAGGCACTCATGTATGCAAGCTAAGAAAGGCCTTGTATGGTCTTAAGCAGGTTCCCAGAGTTTGGTATGTTAGGATTGATGGCTTTCTTAAAAGCCCGGGCTTTCAGAAAAGTGATGTCGATGCAAATTTGTACTTCAAGGAAAGAGGTAACCAAATTGTTATACTAATATTGTTTGTTTATGATCTCTTTCTGATAAAGGTGATATTGGTGGCCACCCACCTTTTTCCACTGGCTCAAAACAATTTTCTGGCAATATTGGCAATTTACTATTTTTAGCAGTTTTTAACTTTTGTGGCCATTTTGAGGGCCCAAATGAAGCATTTTTGATATCTAGGTTCTCAATGATAGCCAAAGGCATGATTGAGCCCCCAAAATTAGTCCCTCGACAATAACTTTCCAACGAGCTATCACACGCCTAAAACGAAGATCGTATGCAAAAGTTACGACCCCAGGAAGTTGATGTACTCACTTACCCAAATGGGGCCCACATGACTTTTGGCGCTTCATCTCCTAGGGTTAGGTTTTCAGATGTCTAGGGTTTTTGGAATTCCTATTTATTGTAAAAATGCCTTTAGAGCCTCATTGTAAACATCTTCTTGCGAATGCGAGTAGCCGTCACATCTCTTCTCAAAGATAAGCTGCCACCATTATAGAGAGTATTTCACTCTGTATTTTTACAGTCTCTGTACATTTCTTTCATTAATAGAAATCGTGTATTACTATATATCTGTGTTTATGGTTGCATCTATGGTACATTTATGTTATAGTATTGAATATATGCGATATCTCTATGCATTTCTTTATTATATCTCCACTCACATTTCATGTCGAAAATAATTTGGATCACTTTCTAAAAGGATATTAAGGGCTAATATCCTAGTTTAAGAGGGATATAACCTCATAATTTGAGATGAAAGACTTAGGCTTGATGCATTACTTCCTAGGATTGGAATTATGGCAAAGATAGGGAGAGATATTTCTAGCACAAGGAAAATACACAATGGATGTAATAAAGAGGTTTGGTATGATGGATTGCAAATCCATCTCTACTCCAATGGTTACCAACCTGAGGAAGCTGCATGATTCTAATACAGGTTCAGATTTGGTGGATCCCACCATGTATAGGAAACTAATTAAGTCATTGATGTACATGATCCACACTAGGGAAGATATATGCTATGTAGTGATTGCAATGAGTTAGTTCATGATTGAACCGAGACAGGGACACTGGGTGGCAGCAAAGCACATCTTGAGATATCTCAGAGGGGCCATTACTTATGGTCTAAGATATACATCCAGTGGTGGGTTATTTCTACAAGGTTATGAAGATGTTGATTGGGAAAGAAGCCTAGTGGATCAGAGGAGTACTTCCAGATACTGCTTCAGTTTAGGATCCGCTATGATCTCTTGGTCAAGCCAGAAGAAGGGATACATTGCACAGAGTACAACATAGGATGAGTAAATTGCAGCAAGTGATGCTAGCAAGGAAGAAGTATGTCCTATAAAATTGGTTTATGGGTTTCTTGGTGACAATATCGAGACGATGGTGGTTCACTGTGATAATCAAAGTTGCATAAAATTGATAGAGAACCTAGTGTTTCATGATAGGTCAAAACATATTGACATGAGGCACCACGACATTTGAGACTTGGTCCAGAGAAAAATTGTAAAGTTACAGTACATAGCCACGAGCGAGCAGGTAGTTGATATCCTAACCAATCCTATGATCTCGAGACAGTTTCTACAGCTAAGAGGAAAGCTTGGTGTGGCTGAAAATGATTCCCTCACTGAGAGGGAGTGTTAAATTTGGAATTTGTTGTAACCTAGGTCTTCATCCCTTGCCTCTCCTCTCTTTTTCCCTATGCCTTCATCAATTTTTCATTTTTCTAGTTGGTTAAGTCAGTTTCTGACTACTGAGTGTCTTGGCCCTTATTCATTTTTTGAGTCTTCACACATTTTTGTTTATGTTTTTATGGAAGGATAAAATACATTTCATATTTTTTTCAGAATTCTTGTCATCACATGAACCATTGATTGAGCTCACTACAAGTCTACCAAGCCTTTTATATGAATAGGAAATGTTCATGCACACAATGCAGCAATCCAGAGCATCAAATCTTGGGCTCAGAATGTGGGAACAAACAAGTTAATTTTTTACAGCGGAGATCCATCAGGTCAAATAGATCAATGACTCTCGTCCATTTGGGTTCCGAAATCATGTGGGTTTTAATATCAAGTTTGAAGTACTGAGTTCCCAAAGACCTGAAGTCCTAAAGTAAATATAGGACATCCATTAGAGGGGACACATGGCAATAGATCTTTCACTTTAGAGATTTTCCTCTGGGAGATTTTTCATGCTTCACATTTGAAAGTCCCGAAACCCAAACTTTCGAAGATAATCTGGATCATTGATCCCAAGACAACGAGAAACATCGATCCTTGTAGTAGGTAAATATCACCTAAATCATATATCTTCATTAGATCAATGACCATGCTTCATTATGGGGACATAAATTGCTCGAGCGTTAATTTTCTTAAATGGTCCCACAATTGCAACCATGGTATTTTTGGAAGGGTACGTGGCAACTCATGGTGGATTACGGGCCCAAAGGCAGTCTAGATCCAGACCACCCTCAACACCTCCCGCAATCACATTCTTGAATGACATCATATCACCATGTCACCTCCACATCACATCCTCTCATCCCACTCACTACTCTCACCCATCTCACCACCCAACACTTGTCCTCCATTAACCCTCATGCTGATCTCCATCGATGGTGGCCCACCTCTCCAGATCAACAGTCCTTGTTGCAACTCAGACCCCCCCTACCATTCTACCTTT
>JZKD02S1720909.1:289446-304584 GCA_000966675.3 Picea glauca
TCTTCTTACATCCGCCTTATTCTATTTTATTGAAAGGTCTTATTAATATTGACCTTTATTACATCCAAATACATTGATCTACCTATGTGCGGGTTAGGAACTTAACATAATTAATACATGCGAATAGTCATAAGTCAGGTCCACTATATGGGTAGGGTAACAAAGCCCGAAACCTTGAAAGCACCGCCTCTCACAGAGGTAAGGGTACTAGCAAGATCCCCATATATGAATAGATCCCCAAAAATATATCTGACACTAAGAAGGTATCAGGGGGATATCCCTTCAACCAACCTCATGCTTAACTCTGGTGTAAGTTGAGCCTCCTGATATTACCGATTATACAATGGATTTCTCCACTACCTTAGTCAGACACATATGTTGATTTAATATCCTTGGAGAAGTTTACTCACAAAATCCTATTCCAAGGCTCTAAATCCTAAGCTAGTTTGTGAACCCTATAAATATAAAACCGTTACTAATCAATTTTAAATTATAGTGTTACTTTTAGTGGTCTTGCTTACTAAAAAAGGTGTGGTCGTGAAACTAGTGATGTTATGACTCATCAAGTAAAATAAATGAATATGAATACAATGCATAGTATTAACTTAAATTCCAAATAAATAATATTATTTTCAATATTTAATTCTCAATTCAATTTTTCAATTCTAAATAAAATGCAGTCTTTCATTACATGTACTAAGATCAATGATAAAGAATCAAAAGATCAAAATGCCAACAATGTAAAATACCTAATATTTTCATTTTTTCAATATAAGAGAATGAAAATGCAAGGACTGAACAACAACTTGATATACAAAATATACTGTATGTAAACATAGACAAACCAAGTAGGATATCAAGAAGCAAAACACCCAGCCCAAGATTCAAGGACAATCAAATGAAAAGGATGATGATAAAGGCACCGCCCAAAAATTCAACCAAAGAAAGGTTTCTTTTCATCTCATAAACAAAGACACAAGAAGACTAATCAATCATCAAAACCTACCCAACAACCATCAAACCCATCAATCAAGAAAAAAAAGGGTGATGTAAACAACTGTTCAAGGGAAAAGCGTGTATATACGCTTCTTGCAAAAGGAAAACACGTGTATGTACACGACTGTCAGGAAAAAACCCACGGATATGTGTTAAAACAGAGCCAAGATAAGGAGAAGGCTAAGAAACTCAGACTCATAATGAATAGACGCTGTCAAGAAATCATATGAAGATAAACTCAATATAAATGAGAGCAATCTAAGGAGAAAAACACTCCAAACCTCAAAAAAACAAATTATATCCCCAGTATGGTCGCCAATTATATTATGAGGAAAATCTCTCTATGTCTAGGGGTAAACCACAATAGATGGAAATGACTACAGAAATCAACTCTAATATCATGTATCCTATATAAACAAATATTCTAGCAAGACAAGATAAAAGGCCTACCTCGTCCAGACATTCGATGAAGTCCACCGTTGAGCAATTAACTCAAAGAAATACACCTGCAACTTGTCCTCAACAACCAATAAATGCAAGCATATGGTGATAATATATGATGTTATCACATTCAATAGAAGAATCCATCAACATTCATAACAAATATGCCCATGGAATAAAAATTCAAATATTTGAAAGATATTAATTGGACAAGAAAAGAGTATTTCTATTAAAATGTAATCGGCAGAAGTGAATGAATTACAAACTTTCGTGTCGGCACATTTTGGAACCAAGAAACTACGTTCCTTCCAGCTTGGCCTCCACCACTTCAATAACACCATATGAAATAATGTGTCAACCTTGGGATCTGTTCCCATATATAGTTCTAGGTACAAAAACCTCCATCCAAAATTCAAACAACTTAATACTAACTGTGTCGCCATCTTAGTTAATTGTGGCTCTCATGGCACATTGGTTACAACTATGGTTAAATATAGAGGAGGTTGGGTGTTCTATTATATTGTACATGAAGTTTTGGGATACAATTGTGATAAAATTATAAGTATACAAAAAGTGTGCAGGAGAAGCACGTGGTATCCACTTAAGGAACCTATGACATTGCATGTGCGTTCATGGGATATTAAATAATACCCCTAATTTCATTAGATATTGAAAAATATATCCCAAAATTCTTTTTCTAAAACCCCCTCCCAACACATATTTTCAATAAAAAATGCTTATTTTTACCAGATGCTACTTTCTATACCCCCTAATACTTTTACAAGTGTCAATATCATCTTAGTGATTTTCAAGGGAATTTTCTTAATGCTTTTGGTTATTCCCTCCTCCTTCTTCCAATTGTGATGACTTAGTGAAACATGAACCATAAACAATGGAAAACATATGAGACATGAACAAACAATCAAGGTAAAAATTATGAAATTATTGGACTTATCTCATTTTAAAGGGATCAAAATAAACAACAAACTCATCCAGGTGAGAGATACTTTTAACAATAATCTCTCCTACTTTAAAGGTAATTGAATGAACTATTTTTTTCTTTTTTAATAGAAAAAGTGAGCCCAATATCTGTATTAGGTACATACCTCAACTATAAATAATTTCTCACAAACATAGTAAAGGAGTATAAAGAATTTTCCTTGAAACCAATATAATCTGATATAGCTGAATTCATGTTGAACTTCAAAAAATCGCTTTCTAGTGAGAAAAATTGTAGCTTCTCTTGACGATATTTTTATAGAGGAATGATGCATCATCTTCTTGAACATGGATAGAAAAGAACTATGAAATTGGTAAAAATGGTAAGGGGCCTTATGTATATAGAGTGGTGGATACTAGAACTGTACTAGATCCTTATTATAATTCACATTTTTTTATCAGGGTGAGTCTTCAAATCCATGGCAGTAGACTAAGGCATACATCAAATAAGAAGAAGTATAAAATTTCTTTGTTTTGTGTAAGTTTCCCAATTGAAAAGAGACTTCATTTGAAATAACATGTGCCCAATAAAAATTGACATTTTCATGGACATAATAATGTAGAACATAAAGAACATATTTCATAACAATATTTTTGGAATCTTGTCCAACAAAACTAACAAATAACCATGCAAATGCCTTGTATGGATATTTGAGTGAGCATACCTCAATCTAAGAAGAACCTCCAGAATCATTGAGTGTCGTTGTGAGAAATATATTTAAAAGTTTTTTTTCTCCATCATTGGCCTTTGGGAAGGTATCAACTTGAGAACCATTGAGTGTCATCTTAGGTGTTGGAAGTCACAACATTTTCCTAAAAAATGTAGGCATGAGAGAGACCATTGTCTTTTATTGTAGCTAAATTATACTCTATTCAATGTTGAACTTTCCTGTGCACCATAAAACTAATTCTTTGAAGTCAAAAACATCGGGCATACACCTATCTTGTCCTATTCCAAAATTCCAAACTCTTTTCAATCTTCTATCCTCAGGTGAAAGTCCTGAATTCCACTTATAAAACATGGACCATTGGAACTCACAGTCTTGACGTCCAAGGGTGTTGATTATGTCTTCACAATATGAATATTTTCTCAGTCGACATTTTTTTTTTATATTAATTTACTGAATAGGTGGTGGTGGTGTTGAGGTAATATTTCTTATAGAGAAGATAGAAACCTTACCAAATTCACCACATATCTATCTTAATATCATATGATTGGACACTCAACTCATTAATGTTAATTATTGATTAGATTTGAATTTATAGTGAGCATTTTACGAAAATCACAGTGACATAAATAACAATATTAATCCAAATGTGTGACTATTGATGTAGAAATGGAGTAATAAATTATCTCGTAGGTGGTGCTTACACATTGGGATTCATGAAGGTAGGCTAAGTATGGAAAGTTGATAATGAGGGATGTGAAGGTGATTTTGGAGAATGTGGAAATGTGGGTTGCAGGAGGTTGAGGGATAAAGTGATCACCTCAGATCACCACCACTATAATATTTTCATGGAAACTTCAAGACTTCAGCTGTAAATTTGTTCGTCTGAATCACTTTGTTCAGCTCTAAATTTGGTTTGTAGGTTACCTCTATCGTTTGTTTTATCAGTCGAACAAATTTATAGAATGCTAACAGGGTCGAGAATGGAATTAATTAACCATTAGTAGAATTGTGTTTTTTATATTGGATTAGAGAAGGTTAATTGTAGAATTCCATGACAACCTTGGCTAAAAATTTGAAATAAGGCATTCTTGAAAATTTCAAAGATTTATGAAATTTGCAAATAAAATTGGTATTTTTCTATACCTGACTTCAAAAGTGACATGGTAGAGGTGACATGGACTTCCATGGTGGCAGGTCCATAGTTGAAGAAGGTGGCACGGTGGTAGGTCCATAGTGGTAGTGGGTGGCATGATGGTAGGTGACATGGGAGTTATGTGTGCAGGGTGGTTTGATCGATACCATAAAGCACCGTCACATGTGGGTGAAGAGGTTTTGGCTACTAGATTTTAGCTATGCGACACCACTCAAATCATGCCATGTAGCATGGGAAAAAAACTATAATGACCCAAGGGGTTTGTTAAACCTCAGTAACTATCAATATGTGACATGGACTCTTTGCCATTGATCTTGCCAAATATCAACTGTTGAATTTGGAGAATGTGCAAGTTCGTGTGCACCAAGGAAATAGGTGTATAATGGAACCCTCCCATCCCCCCATACTTTGTATGGGACCTAGGTGGACATTGGTAGTGAAGAGGGGACCTGATGGTGACATGGGCCACTATGGTTGTGTGATATCGCAGACCCCCAACACTCGGGCCAAGATCTTCATAGGATCGTTCTTCTTTGAATCCACAGAACTAAAACAATTCTTTCAGGCCCTCACTAGAACCCCACGAATCTGATCCATAGGTCCTTCATGAAAAATCCACTGATGCAAACATTCAATAGGCATGAGTCTTCACCTCCACATGGCCACCAAAAATGACGTTCAGCCAAATATGATCGAGACTTTTTCCGAAAAGGAATTTCCTGTTTCACGACTTCACGAATCATGATGTAGAGTCTCTGACTATTCAATCCTTGAAACCCAAAATGCCTAAATATTAGTCCATATGACTGCTTCCTCCATGACCACAGCCCTACTCCAAAGGCATGTCATGTTTCACAACTTCAAGGTTTTCAACGCAAAGTGCCCCGGCTCTTTATCCTCTAGATTTCCGAAATGCCGAACCCTGAAATGTTGGAATGCTGAAATGCCAAGCCAAGAGACACTTTTCACATTTAGTGACTTCGGGGTTTCAACGCAAAGTGCCCCGACTCCTTGTCCTCAGAGTTGCCAAAATGATGAACCCCGAAATGCTGAAATGCTAAAATGGGCTTAACGGCTCTAGGTCCTCCCTTAGCCTTCGAATGATTTTGGGTTTTCATGATTCAAAGAATTGCGATGCAACATCTCCTCCTCTCCCTTTCAAATCCCTGAACTCTGAAATCTCCAAAGTTCCACTCCAAAGGGAGATCAATGGTTATGATCCTCCCATGATCCAATGGCTTATGTTCCTTTAGGATTTCATGGGTCAAGAGTTCTGACTGTTACCCTTTGTATCCCCAGGTAGCCGAAATGTCAAAATATCTCTGCTAAGAGATCAACAATCCATGTCCTTCTTGGACCAACAGCTATGATCCAACTAGATTGATGGACCACATCCTTTTGGGAATTTCCCTAAAACCTTGACTGCTTGCCATGTGTCCTCCTGTGGATGGTCATGATGCTTTCGAGATTTCATGAGCCAGGACTTCTTGTCTTCCGAATATTTCTACTTGAACTCCTAGTGTCCAAAACCCCGATGGCTTCTAGATCTCTACCATGCATCCTCTCAATGATGGATGGTCCTGATCTTTTCGAGACTTTGACGATCCTTCTCCTTTTCTTAAATGAGGGTTAAACCTCATTCACATCCTCCTAGATCTGACGACTATCGGCTATCTGCACTAGATATGATGGTTCAGATCTATTCTCCTACATGCTCTCCTCCTGTTACCTATATGTAGATTCAACGGTCCAGATCTTTCCTCCCAGCATCGATCCAACGGTAGCTATGCTCTCTCCTGAGCTTGTGCTTTTTCCTTCTCCTTGGAAGATTTCTTACTCCAAAAGGCCTCAGCCTTTGCTTCCTCTGCAAAGCCTATAACCTTGGCTCCCTCCTGTGTTCTAAGAATGTTGTCCCTCCTGATTTTCTCAAACTATGGACCCTCCAAAGGGTTTTCTTGGCCTTTGCGATTCCTTGCAGGGTCCTTGCATGCAATTGTGATATCTCTTTTGAGCTTATCTATGGCTAATCCTATCTCAAGCACATTTTGCTGAGCCTGCAGGGTGTTCAATAACCCTATGAAGGTCTTCCCTTGACACTTATCTTCTCTCTGAACTCAAACAAGAGTTCCTTCTGTGCACACTATGCACTTGCTCAATGCTCTCCTAGCAGAGCTTCCACAGAATTCTCAGAAATTTTGTCTTCCCTCTCTGTGCTCTCCTCTGCATAGTCTTACCTCCAAGGTGTTCAACAACCTTGAGGCTTCCTCCTTGAGTCAATGACTTCAGCTGGTGCACCCTCCTGGTACGTCTTTGTCTAAAATTCCATAGAATTCAGAAGTGAACTCCTGCACTGATTCTCAGAGACCACAGTACTTTGTCATGCACTCTTGCATGAAACCAAAAAAAATCCAAGAACTCACAGATAGGAAAAATCTATCTACCCTTGCAAATGCACATCTAACATGCATCTACAACATATCATCAACAAATATATGGCATTCATCAACATACACATAATAACATGCAAGAAAAATTGCTCTGTTTGTATTAATCAAGAATGCCTGATTACAATGTGTTCGATCTCGGACTGCAACAAAGTCTCGGATCTCTTCTCCTCTCTAACCTATCTGCCTTCTCTATAGACTCTATCAACTCTTCTCTAACTAATCCTATAGATACAAAGTATCTTTTTAAAAAAAGGGGCTCCTCGAGATCTTCCCTCCAAGCTACCTACTCTCATCAATTTACATTCAATTACATTGAATGGTTGTCTAGTCCAAATCGGATCTAGATCTCATCCTTACAACCATTTAAGGAAATATTTATCTAAAGCCTGCACACATGCATGGCTTTTGTCTCTTCTAGCCTTACAACATTTAATACAAATTCAAATTTTGAAAAACGAGAGGGCTGCGCCTCTCTCCTCCATGGAATGTGTGCTTTGATGTGCTGGTTGGCTAGTGCGTAGCTGGCTTGGAGTGATGCTCTTGCATCATACTCCTTTGCTGTGGAAAATTCATGAGCTCCTACTCATGAGCTTCCCAACATCGCTGTTGAAATACACCTGGATCCAAAATAGTTTTTTGGAGTTGTCCATCTGCTCCATCACTTTGCTGCTATTGCTGCATCTGCTACCTTGTTGTTATGGGAGGTTCTCCTCTATTCAACTTCCCTTTTCTATCCGCTTCTGCTAATCTGATCATCAACATTTTGATCTCCTCAATTATCTCATCCAGTTGCTCCCATGGTTAGATTTCCTTTTGCAGTATGCTCCGCTGCACTTCCTCCCTGCAAATGGGTATATCAACTAGATCTCCCATGCCATCTTCTTCCTCTTCTATGGCACTAGCTGGCCACTCTGCTACACACTCCTCTTCTGTAGTTTCATCACTGAGTCTCTTCTCAACTTTCTCTTGTGACAACTTGATTGTCAGCTCTCCTGTTGGCATATCTCCAGCTTCCTCCAGTTGCTCCTCGGACTGGAATTTTCTTTCACCTCCTGTTGCATGCCTTGGTATTGCAGTCATCATCATTTGTTCAACTCCCTAGCTGAAATTTATGAGTGATTCCTCAGAATGCTCCTCTACTAACATCTGCATGACTGTCTGCTCATGGAAGTCATCTACTATCTCTGAATTGTTCAACCAATCCTCCAACATCTCCAACTCCATCTCCCATGGAGTGAGTATGTCAACTATGTGCTCCTCTTTTGCTAGGGTAGAGTTTTATGTCTGCTCTAGTTCTTCTTTCTCCCTGATAGTCACAACTGGTTGTCCTTCTGCTATTGCTGCCTCTACAACACACATGCTATCCTTAACTGGGATATATGGCAGGAATATCTCAATTTCTCCAATGATCATAAGACATTTCTGATCCTCCTTCTCTGTCATCTCCTCTTGCTAATATGAACTCACCTCTGAGATCATCTTTTCTCCCTTGTCCACCTGGAAATATGGGATTTATGTTCTTCCCACTTGGCAATCTATGAGATCCTCTAGTGATCCCATCTTTTTTCCCATCTGACAATCTGAACTTTCTATTATGCCCTCCTGGCAGTCTTTGAGATCTGAAACTGATCTCTCTTTCCCATCATCACTGAGCTTTTTCCTAGCTTCTGGCTCACAGATATGAACCAATTCCTCGTCATCTCTAAGGTTTTTATCATACCTCAACCATATTTTCAAAAGCCTCTACTGTCTTTTGGCCAAAAACTCCTTGACTGACCATTTCACCTTCGTTTTCATGGGCCATTCAAACACCCATCTTGTTCTTGCATTCTGCTGCACCCACAGTGCAATTTCTTCCATCCTCTCTCTTATCTCGATGAGTTCTTTATCCATCTCAAACTTTCTCTTCTTCTGATGGTTCTTATTTCCACCGCATCCATGGCCTTTAGTAGCCCTCTTCCCGTTCTTGTCTTCCTTCCTAGAAAACTTGTTGTTGTTACTCGGTAATCGTGAGTGCTTCGAACCTTTCCTACAGTCCTCCTGACTGTCTTTTGACTATTTCACACCTTGCAACAATCATCACAGAGCTTCAACACTCTATCTTCCTTTTCTTCTGTCTCCCTCTGCTTGCAATATACCGACAGAAACAAGCTCTGATACCACTTGATGTGTATCAGACTACTCCTTTTCTTCTAGCTCCCTTTTCCTAAAATATACAGACAAATCAAGATTTGATACCACTTGATGGTATCATAATGTATCCCTTCACATTCCTCCTCTTATCTGTCATATGCAAACAAAAAATCTGTAGGAACTAATACCACTTGATGTCGCAGACCCCTGACCCTCGGGCCAAGATCTGCATAGGATCGTTCTTCTTCAAATCCATAGAACTGAAATAGTTCTTTCGGGCCCTCACTAGAACCCCACAAATATGATCCACAGGTCCTTCATGAAAAATACACTAGCACAAACATGCACCAGGCATGAGTCTTCACCTCCACACGGCCACCAAAAATGACCTTCAAACAAATATGATCGGGACTTTTTCCGAAAAAGAATTTCGGGTTTCGCGACTTCATGAATCCTAATGTCGAGTCTCTGACTCTTCAATCCCCAAAACCCAAAATACCGAAATCTTAGTTCATATGACTACTTCCTCCATGACCACAGCCCTACTCCAAAGGCACATCATGTTTCACGACTTTGGGGTTTTCAATGCAAAGTGCCCCGACTCTTTGTCCTCAGGATTTTTGAAATGCCGAACCCCAAAATGTTAGAATGCCAAAATGTGAAGCCAAGAGACTCTTTTCACATTTCGTGACTTTGGGGTTTCAATGCAAAGTTCCCTGACTCCTTGTCCTCGGAGTTTCCAAAATGTCGAACCCAGAAATGCCGAAATGCCGAAATGGGCTTAACATCTCTAGGTCCTCCCTTAGCCTCCGAATGCTTTTAGATTTTTGCGATTTGGAGAATCGAGATGCAACGTCTCGTCCTCTCCCTTTCAAATCCCTAAAATCTGAAATCTTTGAAGTTGCACTCCAAAGGGAGATCAACAACTGTGAGCCTCCCCTGATCTAACAACTTACATTCCTTCAGGATTTCATGGGTCAAGAGTTCCAACTCTTACCCTTTGTATCCCCCGGTAGCCGAAATGCCAAAATATCTCTGCTGAGAGATCAACAGTCCATGTCCCTCTTTGACCAACAACTACAATCCAACTGGATCGATGGCCCACATAATTTTGGGAATTTCCCCAAAACCTTGACCACTTACCAAGTATCTTCCTATGGATGATCATGATTCTTTCAGGATTTCGTGAGCCATGACTTCTTGTCTCTCGACTCTTTCTCCTTGAACTCCCGATGTCTGAAACCCCAATGGCTTCCAAATCTCTACCATGCGTCCTCTCAATGATGGACGGTCCTGATATTTTTGGGACTTTGACAAGGCCTTCTTCTTTGCTTAAACGAGAGTTAAACCTCATGCACCTCCTCCCAGCTTCAACGACTATCGACTATCTACACTAGATCTGACGGTTTAGATCTATTCTCCTATGTGCTCTCCTCCTGCTGCCTAGATGTAGATTCAATGGTCCAGGTCTTTCCTCCTAACATAGATCCAATGGTAGCTGTGCTCTTTCCTGAGTTTGTGCTTCTTCCTTCTCCTTGGAATATTTCTTACTCCAAAAGGCCTCGGCCTTTGCTTCCTCTGTGAAGCCTGTAACCTTGGCTCCTGCCTATGTTCTAAGAACATTGTCCCTTCTGAGCTTCTCAAAATCTAAACCCTCCAAATGGTTTTCTTAGCCGCTATGATTCCTTGCAGATTCCTTGCATACAATTGTGCTATCTCTTCTGAGCTTATTTGTGGCTCTGACCTCAAAGTGTCTCTGTCCCTTTCTCTCCTTGAAGGGATGTAAGTTCCCTCTGGCAAATTCCTGTTCAAGCACACTTTGTTGAGTCTGTAGGGTGTTCAATAACCCTGTGAAGGTATTCCCTTGACACTTCTCTTCTCTCTGAACTCAAACAAGAGTTCCTTCTGTGCACACTATGCACTTGATCAATGCCCTCCTGGCACAGCTTCCACAGAATTCTCATAAATTTTGTCTTCCCTCTCTGTGCTCTCCTCTACACAATCTTACCTCCAAGGTGTTCAACAACCTTGAGGCTTCCTCCTTGAGTCAATGACTTCAGTTGGTGCACCCTCCTGGCACGTCTTTGTCTAAAATTCCACAGAATTCAGAAGTGCACTCCTACACTGGTTCTCAAAGACTGCAGTATTCTATCATGCACTCTTGCATGAAACCACAAAGAATCCAAACCTCAAATCCAAGAAATCACAGATAGGAAAAATCTATCTACCCCTGTAAATGCACATCTAACATACATCTATAGCATATCATCAACACGTATATGGCATTCATCAAGATACACAGAATAACATGAAGGAAAAACTACTCTGTTTGTATTAATCAAGAATGAATGATTATAATGTGTTCGATCTCGGACTGTAACAAAGTCTCAGCTCTCTTCTCCTCTCTAACCTATCTACCTTAGCTACAGACTCTATCAACTCTTCTCTAACTAATCCTATAGATACAAAGGATCTTTTTACAAAAGGGGGCTCCCCGAGCTCTTCCCTCCAAGCTACCTACTCTCATCAATTTACATTCAATTACATTGAATGGTTGTCTAGTCCAAATCAGATCTATATCTCAACCTTACAACCATTTAAGGCAATCTTTATCTAAAGCCTGCACACATGCATGGATTTTGGCTCTACTAGCCTTACAACATTTAATACAAATTCAAATTTTGAAAAACGAGAGGGTTGTGCCTCTCTGCTCCATGGAATGCGCACTTTGATGTGTTGGTTGGTTGGTGTGTAGCTGGCTTGGAGTGATGCTCCTACATCATGGTTCCATGTGGAATCCGGTACAGGTGGGGTTCCATATTAAAAATATTTTATTATTTACACATTAAAAGGTGTGTTAGAGAGAGAGAGGTGGTAATAGGAGGATGATGGGGTAGGAAAAGTGGTTTGAGAGAGGTTACATGGCATTCTATCAGGGTACCATGTGGACCTGAGGTGCCACATCAACATCCATGTTAGCAGATTTCCACATAGGAAAAACGTTTCCACAGTTTCAAATAAAAACTAAGCCTAGAGCCATTTTCTTATTTTGGCCATAACTGGAGCATATTAAGTCCAATTGATATGAAAATTCTATTTTTTGTCTGGATTAATGAGGGATACAATAGTGACAGACAGGCCCATAGTCCATTTTGGATTAGATTGGCAAGAAATTGAAAAACTATGGTTTTTAAAGATATGGGTCTAGAAGTTTGGAAGAGATTTAGATTAAGATGAAACTCTTGGATGAAGTCCAAAAAGTAGACATGGAGATAAAACATGAAATAATTGAAGAAACACTAAGGGTTTTGGAAGGAGGGTGCTTAAATAGGCCAAAATCCACTATTCCAAAGCACTTTTAGGGGATTTTTGGGATTTTCATAGGAGGAAAAGTGACCGAAGATCTCAAAACTGGAAAAATTTATATACATGACATTTTGCATACTCATAAATGTAGACAACTTTGTTTTACTAAAGATTTTCCATAAGTGCACAGATTGAGAGATAGCCAATTTTCCCAAAAAATCTAAGTCTCGAAAAATATTGTAAAAAGGACAAAGTTTCTTATTCTAGATTGTTGTAGAATCTTACAAAAGTAACTTATGGAGAATATGAGGTTTATCATGTGTTCATAATTATGATTTTTGTCAGTTACTGATATGAAATTTTTCTTGGTTCTTGATATATTTTATTTTACAATTGATAGAAGTTGGCCTTTCAGAAAATTGCACCAGTAAAGAAAGTGCACAAATAGGGTTAAAATGAATTTTATAGGAAGCCATAACTTTCAACTCATATATCATATTTTGGCACAATAACAGTCACTGTAAATCTAATGTAGAGGAGAATAACTTGAAATTATTAGAATTTGGAGAATTTGATAAAACTCTTCATGATTTGAGTAGAAAAAAGACTTGTAGCATTAATTGACAATATTTTATAATATGCATAATTCTAACAAAAATGGTTGCTTGCACATTTTGCAGAAATAGCGGTATAAGAATAATAATCCAAGCCTAGGAAGTGGATACCAAATTCATGGAGGATGTACATGGAGCCTATAGTCATGAGAGAGAAGATAGAGGTCAAAATATCAACGTGGGTAATGATGAGACATAATCTAATGGACATAGGAGTGGAGTAAAACCAACAAAGTTGGTAGAGACAATGAGAAGTATCACAATGGAAGTGTGGAGTTACATAGATGACAATGAGAATATTATGAGAGATAAAATATAAAATAAATGCTCAAATTATGCAAATCCTAAATCAATTATAGAGACAAGTAAGGAATGGATCATGTTCAAGAAATGAGGAATAAGGTAAACATAATGAAAGAAGAGATAGATATAGAATACCTAGTCACTCAAGAAGTGATAGTAGAAATTTTAGACATCATTCATCTAGGTAGTCTTATGCATATGAATATTCAAAGAACAACCCATAAGTGTCTCCTATTATGCACTAGATAAGAATACATGAGATGGATGGTTTGCAATGAGAGCTTAGGAATATTAATCCACCATCCTTTGATGGTGAAAGAGAAAGGGAAGATGATGGTGAAGCCTGGTTTCTTGGAATCAATAAGTATTTTCAATTGCACAACTACTCAACTAACCTATAATATATGATTTACACATACCATTTACATGGAAAATATGTTATGTGGTGGGATCAATTGAAGAAAGTTAAACACATTAATGAGAGTAGGATCACTTGGAAGAAATTCAAGAAATATTTTCAGAAGGAGTATCTTTCAAAGCACTATTATGAAAATAAAATGCAAGATTTGTTTGAACTCAAGTTGGGGAGAATGACCATGGTATACTATGAAATGAATTTCTTGGTATTGTTGAAGTATGTGGGGTTTATCAAGGATGAAAAGATGAAGATACACAAGTTTCTGAGTGTATTTCCATCTTTCTACAAAGATACAATTCAATATGATGAGCTTATAACTTTAACAAAGACCAATAGAAATTTCAATTACTTATATGAGCAAGGAAAGGGAAGAGAATATTTTTAGAATTCTTGGAAGGACAAGAAAAAGGAGAAATATGATCAGAGAATGAAGGAATTCAATCCTCCTTTCAATATAAACAGTCCTTATACAAATCAACAATATCATTTTGCTAAGAATGAATCCAAGAGGGAATATTCTTTGGGAAAAAAAGGAATACCGCTAATCCAATGTTGGGGATGAAAAAAATACCACTTGTACAAGGATTTCCCTCATAGAGGAGATAAAATGAATACCATGCACAACATCCAAGAGACTACTGCAGTAGAAGGCATGGGCAAAAATATTCCAAGAATATCTAAAACCTTGGAAGATTGACAAGAAAAGCATCAATTCCATATGATTGAGGTGGAAGGTAAGATAATTATTCAAACTATTTCTATTTTAATTTAATCAAGATAAAACCATAATTACATTGATCCTAAAGTAGTGGATAGATTTCATTTGAAGAAGAGTAATCTTGAAAAATCAAGTTTGGTTCAACTAGCCACTGAAACCAATGTGACTATCAAAGATTGTCTAATAAATATGAATGGACTAAATGCTAATGTGTTGGTTGTGGAGCCTGATTATCTTCCTGATTTAGTGGTATTTTATTTTCAGTTGTGTTTATACCCCATGAAGTATTTACACCCCAGAAGTATGTACACTCTTCCACGCGGGGGAGTGCAAAGGGGGGGTACCCCCTCTGCGGGGTTCAAGGGGGCTATCCCCCTAGTTGGGGGGTCTGGGGGCAAGCGGGCACCCAGTGGGGGTTCGAGTACGAAGCCCCCGAAGCAAAAATTTCCTTGTAAAAGTATATTGTAATTTCATTGTAAATCTGGACCGTTCATTATAAGGTCGCAGATCTAACAATAGAGATTATGTTAGGATTTTTTTCCCTAGAAGGCAACCCTCTTTTATGAGAGAAATGTATTGCGGCTATGTATGTTGGCGAGTATTTTATCCTGAGAGAGGAGCTATGAGAGAAAGAAGAGGAAGTTACAACGGGTTTTGTTGTAGGTTGTATCCCTTCATTTTGCTAGATAATAGTAAAGAAAGGACCTGGCAATTTCTCTGGTGGACGTAGCCCACACTGGGTGAACCACATAAATCTATGTCTCTCTTGTATTGTGTATCTTTTGTGTTTTTTTTCTGCATTTGTTTTATTTTATTGCTCCACAGTCCTGTTTTTATAACAACTGGTATCAGAGCGTAAGGTAACTCGCAGGAAAAGAGGGTTCCTGGTTCGAGTGGGAGCAATGTCAGAAGATGGAAAGTTTAGGGTCGAGAAATTTA
>JZKD02S1720909.1:307165-339414 GCA_000966675.3 Picea glauca
GGAAATGTGTCCCAAGACACAGGAGGAGATAGAATACATGTCCAGGGTCCCATATTCATCAACAATTGGTAGCTTGATGTATGCAATGGTTTGCACAAGACTAGATATTGCACATACAGTGGGAGTTGTAAGCAAATATATGAACAATCCAGGTAAAGAACATTGGGAGGCAGTAAAGTGGATTTTCAGGTATTTGAGAGGTACTACTATACATGCATTATGTTTTGGAGGTTCATAAACTTTTCTATAGGGATATGTTGATTCATATATGGCAGGTGATAAAGACAACAAGAGGAGCACCATAGGGTATGTTTTTACTAGGTGGAATAGCAGTAAGTTGGATTCGAAACTGCAAAAGGTTGTTGCACTTTAAACAACATAGGTAGAGTATGTTGCTACTACAGAGGCTAGTAAAGAGTTGATTTGTTTACAAAGGTTTATGGAGGATTGGGAAAGAAGCAGGAGAACAACGGGTTGTACTGTGACAGTCAAAGTGCCATTCACCTTGCAAAGAACTCAACCTTCCATTCAAATACTAAGCATATATAGTTGAGGTACCACTTCATACGATCCACCTTGGAAGATGGATAATTGAAGATGGAAAAGATACACACTAGCCAAAATCCTACAGACATGTTAACAAAGGGAGTAACCAGGGAGAAACTGAGTTCTTTCTCAGTTTTAGTTGGTCTTCAAGAATGAAGATGAGAAATTTTCCAGGTCCAAGAAGGTTCAAAGTCCAGCATATACAGTAGTGGTGGAGTTGTTGAGATTAGTCTCCATGTGGGAGATTATTGGTTGTGGAGCCTGATTATCTTCCTGATTTAGAGGTCTTTTACTTTCAGTTGTGTTTATACCCCATGAAGTTTTTACACCCCAGAAGTATGTACACTCTTCCACGTGGGGGAGTGCAGAGGGGGGGTACCCCCTCTGTGGGGTCCGGGGATTCTATCCCCCCGGCTGTGGAGTCTGGGGGCAAGTGGGCCCCCAGTGGGGGTTCGGGGGCAAAGCCCCCAAAGCAAAAATTGCCTTGTAAAAGTATATTGTAATTTCATTGTAAATCTGGACCATTCATTATAAGGTCGTAGATCTAAAGATAGAGATTATGTTAGGGTTTTTTTCCCTAGAAGGCAACCCTCTTTTATGAGAGAAATGTATTGCGGCTATGTATGTTGGCGAGTATTGTATTCTGAGAGAGGAGAATGTGAGAGAAAGAAGAGGAAGTTACAGTGGGTTTTGCTATAGGTTGTATCCCTTCATTTTGATGGATAATAGTAAAGAAAGGACTTGGCAATTTCTCTGGTGGACGTAGCCCACACTGGGTGAACCACGTAAATCTGTGTCTCTCTTGTATTGTGTATCTTCTGTGTTTTGTTTCCGCATTTGTTTTATTTTATTGCTCCACGGTCCTATTTTTCTAACATAATGTTGATCTAAATATTATTTCATTAGGATCTTATGATATCCTAATTGGAATGGATTGGTTGGAAAAACATCATGCTATCCTAGATTTCCATAACAAGAAATTTACATGTCTTGATGAAGAATGAAAACATAACACTGTGAAGGTAAACCAAGACCCATTTCTATAAGGGAGATTTCAGTCTTACAACTAAAGATATGTTTCAGGAAAGGATGTCAATTTAATGGAGCTCAAGTAGAAGAGATAGAAAATACCAAAGTTCCAATCCTTGAAGGTTATTCAGTGTTTCAAGATTTTGAGGATGTATAACAAGAAATACTTCGATTACCACCAAAGAGGGATATATATTTCTCTATTGATTTAGTGCCAGTAGCTTCCCTAGTGTCAAAAACTCCCTACATAATGAGTACACCACAATTAGAAGAATTATAAATGCAGCTAGAGGAATTATTGAAGAAAGGGTACATATGACCAAGTGCTTTACCTTGGGTATCAACAATAATATTTTTTAAAAAGAAGAATGGAACATTGAGACTATGCATTGACATTAGACAACTAAATAAATTGACTGTGAAGAACAAATACCCTATACCCAGAATTGATGACCTCTTTGATCAATTAAGAGGAGAAAATATATTTTCAAACATAGAATTGAGATCAAGATATCACCAGGTGAGAATCAAGGAAGAATACATCAATAAGACAACTTTTAGAACCATGTATGTGCATTATGAATTTTTGGTGGTTCCTTTTGGACTAACCAATGCACTCGTTGTATTTATGTGCGTAATGAATGGAATATTCATAAACTATTTGGATAATTTTGTCATTGTGTTCCTTGATGACATTCTTCTCTATTATAAGTCTGAGGTACAACATGAACATCACTTGAGGTTGGTGTTGCAAGTTCTAATCGAACATCAATTGTATGCCAAGCTAAGAAAGTGTTATTTTTACAAAAACAAATCCATTATTTGGGGCACATTATTTTAGAAGAAGGCATAACAGTGGACCCAGAGAAGATTGAATCCATTAGAGGATGGCCAACACCAAGGAATGTTTCATATGTTAGATATTTTATGGGATTATATGGATGATACAAAATATTTAGAGTAGGGTTCTCTAAGACTTCTCATCCCGTCACTTCTTTACAAAAGAAGGGAATTAAATTTGAATGGACAACAAAGTGAAGAAATTTTTAATGCATTGAAAGAATTACTTAGTAGTGCACCTATTTTAAATATTTCTAACCCAAATGAATGTTTTGTGGTATAGATGCATGCAAGGAAGGACTTGGTGGAGTCCTCACTCATAACAGACATGCCATCGATTATGAGTCTAGAAATATTAAACAACATGAGAGTATTATACCACACATGATTTGGAGCTTGTTGCTACAGTTCATGCATTGAATATGTGGTGGAATTATTTAATGGGGAAGAAATTTGAATTAATGACAAACCATAGTTTTCTAAAATATCTTTTTGAGCAACCAGCTTTGAATGCCATGAAGACAAGATGGCTAGAATTTTTAAGTTAGTATGACTTTAACATCAAGAATATCAAGGGAAATAAAACAAAGTTGTTGATGCACTCAATAGTGTTGGAATATAGATAGGGGGAGTGAATCAGTATGAACACAATTAGTACTTTTAATCACAATAATTATCATTCAATATATCATCAACACCATAATTCAATGCATAAAAATAACATAAACATAGTAAACCGGAATTTTACGTGGAAACCTAATGCGGGAGAAAACCACAAAATGATTTTATTATATATCAAAGAGTACATTTATTGGAAGCACCAACTTCCTATTTCTCTAGATACAATAGGAAGGAGGCTACAACCCCCTATTTATAGGCTACAACTTGAAGGAATCTCCAACTCCCTAATTTACCGTCTCCAACCAGAAAGAGGCTACAACCCCCTTTCCTTACCTCGTCCAACCACCCTAAAGTATAAATGTATACCAATATGTCACTACCTCTATCATTGTAACTGATAACATATTGTTTATTCTATTTCTGATACTTCAAATGTATCCCTTCATTGCCTTTGTCTCACTACCTCAGATATGCCAATCTATATTCACGCTGAAATATTCAATTCACTCATAAATGCAGGGATTTTTGAGAGTCATAAATTTTGACTCGGTTATCCAACTGGGATAAAATTTTATAGGGAGTCATGTCTCAAAGATTTCACTTCTGTGTCAATCTGATCTATCATATCAAAATCTGTTTCGACACTTTTTAGGAGCAAAATTCCTTCATATGGTGCCTCAAATTCAAGTTGTAGTGTTTTTACGTTTTTTTTTTTTAATTTTAACTATAAGTTATCTCTTCGTTTATGCATGTAATCATAAAAGAGAGTTGATGAATAATTTCACTTTAGTTATCTCTTAGTTATGGTTTAGTTTTATATTCATCTGAGAATTTTCTAAAATTAACTAATTTTTTTTTTAGAATATACCTTTTTCCTAGTTTAGGGCCAACTCATAGTGTCTTGTTCACTTATGTTTATAGTTACTTTAACATGAAACTGACATGAAGCTTGTTAACTTATGTTTATAGCTAATTTAACTTGACATGAAACTTGTTAACTTTTGTTCAAGGGTTGACATCAATGAAAACCCATCTTTCAACAATTCAATGACAACCAATTTTTCAACAAGAAGTAGAGTACATATTATGGATGCTACAACCATTAATATGCAAAGTTCATATTTGAAGAGAAGAATTTTATATGTTGTTGTTACAAACCAACATTACCTAGAATTAAAAGATATCTTACAATAGGAAATGGTACAACTGAAATTTAAGGGATATGAGATGAAAGAAAATGGAGTACTTATGCATAAAAATGGAATTTATATTCCTAATTCTAGAGAACTTAGGAATTTGGTATCAAAAGAAATGCATAATGTTCCATATGCTGGAATTTAAGGTTGCGAGAAAAGAATTGCAACAATAAGAAGCCAATTATTTTGGTCATGAATGAAGAAGGATGTTATTGATTACATTTCTAGAGGCATGGAATGTCAGATAGTGAAAGTTGAGCATAGACACCCAGTGGGTTTGCTACAACCATTGTCAATTCCAAAAGAAGAAATGGGAAGTAATAACCATTGATTTTATTACTAAATTACATAGGAAAACATGTCAACATAATTCAATAATGGTAGTGTTTGATTCAATAATGGTAGTGGTTGATATGTTGACAAAAGATGCTCATTTTGTTCCAGTAAAAATGAGTCATACAAAAACTAATATTGCAAAAATTTACATGAAGGAAATTTCTAGGTGTTATCACATAATCCTTTTAAGACCTGGGGGCTTGTGGTTATCTACCTAAGCCTACACTTTTTCTTGTATTTTCCTCTTTTCACAGACCCCATAATGGTTTTCTTTTCCCTCCCAACATGTATTGTTCTTTTAATGTGTTCATCCTTGTCTACTGACCAATTTTCCCTATCAACATGCTCAAAAGATATCGGCCCTAAATTTCTCTATCTCTTCCAAAGGGAAATCACTTATCCCCTTTGCCTCCATCACTCAGCCTTGTTTTCCCAAACCTAAGTCAGGCCATCCAAGTCTCTATTTTGACAGTCTCTAACACTGGAAATGATCAAATAACGAATCAAATCAAGCGAGCGGGCAAAGACTAGTTTTCATTGATGAGGATCCATCGATGGAGCAGATCGACGACCATTGGGTGGTGAAGATCACATAGTTTCATGAGGAATAGCATCAATTTGAATCGCAATTTCGTGAGTCAGGAGAGAAAGAGCACAGAGCCATCAGAACTCATGTAACGTAAAGTCCCGAAGGGCCAAAGATCGATGTGTCGAAAGACTGAGTGTACCAATATGAAGAAGTCCCAAAGCTTGGGATTAGAGGGACTTGTCTGATCTCGTGTGGATAGGTGGTGGTCGGTTGGCTTTTTCGGGAGTTGGCATTTCGAGGTTCTTGTAAAAAACAACACACCCATAGCCCAAAACCCTATAACGCAAAACCAGGAAGCACCCAAGGTTTTAGCCCCAGGTCATAGCCGATGACCATATGGATGAAAGATAAGGGAGGCGCTGACACAAGTTAGTCCCTGTCATGATTTTGGCAACCGAGAGTCTAAAGGATGAGGAGTTGACTCCTTCTTATCACCGATACTTGAAATTCATGAAGCATCTTTGGTTTTAGGTAGGGTCAGAACCCACAATCACATGGAAAGTGGGTCCAAGAGAAAGATAAGTTCTTGTTCAGTCCACAGATGACTAAGTCTAGTGAATAAAATGATCCTAACCATCATTTCTGAAAAAATATCGAACCATTAGTTTAGGCAGGGTGACTTCGCAATACTGGGAATCAAGATTCCTGATATTTAGCATGCAAGAATCCCCGACAAAATAAATGTTGAAATGATTTTGAAGAAAGGAGTGGGATCATGGCCCTTGGTTACATCGAGGGTGGATCCAAAAGAAAAGAAGGCCAGCCTCCGAGCCTTGGGGAGCATGCATGTGGTCGTATCTTGTTCCTATAATCTCAGCCACCCTCCAGAGAAGAAAGTAGTTAATGAAGATTGAGCAAGTTGTTGAAGATTCAACTCAATCCATAAATGGAAGGTGTGGAAGGTTTGGAGCAGTCAGACCATGGTAACCCTATGTGCAGGTCCCCCTGTAAGAGCCATGCCGATCTGATGTTCTTGTTAGACAAGAAGAGCCTTTGCATGCTAACTTGGAATTTAATGGCTCAAAAACTCTCTTGATTCTAGTGGCGAGATGCTCTAAGTATATATACTCAGTTTTTATGTTTTTGTAAGGGTCGATGGTTGAGCTAAGATCCCATATTATAAAGTTTTGATGAAGCACCAGTTTTCCTGGTTACATAATTGTATATGAGACTTCCTGTTTAATGTTAGTCATCTTCTGTCCATATCTCTGTAAACACTTCTTAAGACACTCGAAATTGGAAGATCCAGTTGAGGGTGATAGTGTTGTTGTGATGTATGTTTGATCATGACAGTATTTTTACCAGTTTTAAATCAATTTTACATACTATATCTTCCTCCTCACACTAAGTAACTCGAAATTGGAGGATCCAGTCAAGTTGTTACAACAACATTGTGATGAAGGTTTGATCACCGTGCTATTGTAACTGTGTCGCTTAGGCACATTTTCAACGTCTTGTATTTCTTTCCCAAGCTGCTGAAAGGCCTGATGCCGATATCACTCTTGTTCATCTTTCTCACCAAGTATTCCCTCTGCTCATTTTAAACTCAAATTCCTGACTAAAGTTAAATCAAGACCTCACTTGCTTGTGCATGCCTGGACTAGTTTTTTGAGTTAAAATGATATTCTCTTGGGTCTGCGCCCATTTGACCACCCTAATTCATTATCGTGACATATAAAACTGATGGGTATCAGGGTTACCTTTGCTGCAATCTAGAGGTGACTTTTGGTGCCAACATTTCTAGCGTTGTTGTTGGAAACGAATTTGAATATTTTCCCCAGGATTGAACAACATTAAGCCTCTAATCTTGAAGGTGCATCAGGCTTCAGAGCCCTACAAGATTGCTACTATGCACCTGATGACTCCATTGTGACGAATCCACTGTGGTGAATCTACTATTTTAGTTGTGGCTTCCAGAGGTGGACACACGTGGTCTACCCCGAAGCTTCCTTTAGAAACACTTGAAGTTGATCCCTAGAAACTTGTAAGAAAGGTAAAGGCCCTACAAGAAGGAGCTTCTACTGTTAAACCAGGTATTTCTGATGATTTGTTCCTTAGTCCTTTAGAAGATCCTATATCTGCTTCTCCTTTTCCTATCATACCGTCTACAAGAGTTTATTGAACTTTGATTTTTGGGAGTGTTCCTGTTGAGTTTTCCCCTCCTGATCTGGGATTGGAGGGAGAAATCCACATCACTCCTCTCTCCCCTGAGGTTGTACCATGGTTTAGACCCAGAACCTCAACAGATTTTACCACCTCAGGCTTTACCACCTCTCCTCCTATTGTTGTTGATGAGCGAAGAGAAACCTCTGTTTCCTTAAACCCATTAGCCTCCTCCTCGAATCCTATGTTGTTTCCTTTTCCTCCTGCAAGCTCAGTTCCAATTTTTCCTACCCAGACTCCATCTCCTCTTGGTTCTCCTCCTATTCACACTCCAATGGCAGGAGCTAATCTTCCCAAAAATAGAATGGATTCTATAATAGCTTCTCGTTATGCTCCTATTGTTTTACCTCAGCCTCTAAATGCCCTCCCTACTAGAGACTACCTGAAATACATGCCCAAGTTCACTGGATAAGAAGATGTAACTTTAGAATATCACCTGGCTACCTTCTACAGTTATGCAGATAATCTAAATATTGAAGATGAATATGTTTGGATGAGAGTCTTTGTCCAGAGCCTTGCTGGTGAGGTTAGGAAATGGTTTAGGGGACTGACCTCTGGATCTATTGTTGGGATTGAAGCTCTAGATAATGCCTTCTTGAGATAGTGGAGATATAAAAAAGATTTCATGTATTACATGACAGATTTTGGGTCCTTGAAGAGGAAGGAAGGAGAGTCTATCTCTGAGTTCTCCAAAATATTCAATAAAATTTATAGTAAGATCCCCATTGAGATAAATCCCTCAGAATCCTTGTTGAGACCCTAAATTGACATCCCCACTACCCTATTATACTCCTCATCTATACCTTTTTGGCTTACCTAATCTTGGGTAAATGACAAGAACACTACCATTAGCCATTGATAAGGTCATAAGGTAAAGTATGATTAATTCATGCATTTTTGTGGTTTATTGAGCTAGGAGATTAAATGTTTCATGTACTAATGCTTCAATTTTCCATGTATAATCTTTGACCTCTAGATAAGTCCAGCCTTCCTGTACCAGCTCATCTATCTGGTACTTGTGCACGAGACTGCCACTGTTTGAATCTGGTACCAATTGCATATGGTACTGAATCTCACATGTCATGATCCGGTACCAACACCCGTAGACTATCATGATCTGGTACCACCATTTGTGCACTATTCAAATATGGTACCATCTACCTGTCATGATCTGGTACCAATACAGGGAACCGAATGTACTAAGTTTAGCTCTAGATTGCACCCAAGACAATTGTTGGATGTTTATTGAACCATAAATGCTTTAGCAAGGATATGTTAGGATAGTTTGTTGATTGCTTCATCCTCATGCACTTCATGTCATGAGGATGAAGCTTAAAATATGCAACCAAATAATTTAATTTAACAATTGACTGATTTGCAAATGATTTCACCTCCTTGTGTTTCATGACTAAGACTATTTAAATAGTCGTGGCAAGGATGGTGGAGGGAGTAGAAAGTTATCATAATACATCATGTGAAGCAACATTATATATTGTAGAACATATTCTGGGTGAATATTAACAGAAGGACATCATTTATCTCCATGTCTTGATTGTCTATGATTGAATGTGAGTTGAGTTGTTAGCATACGTTTGATTCTATGTTTTGAAGTTTGAGTAAGAGTAATGCGTGGGTTGAAAGCAAGCTTACTGTAGACTCTCGTCACTGACCTGTTAAGCATCAAGGACCCACCGCCCAACAAAGGTCAACACCTTCATAGATTAGTATTAGCATTTGTTTTCAATAGTGTAAATGTTAAATTAGTTGAATCTTTAATTCTCTCAGATGATAGCAGTACAATTTAGACTAGGATTTCCATTATATGATTGCTTAGAGATCTTTACTCGCTCTGTTTTTGCATATGCTATGTTTTTATGAATTTGATTTTGTTTCATAGACATTAATGTTGGCAGCAGTAGTTAGACATATTTGAAAGAGAACTAGTGAATTTCACAACAACACATTGTGAACCACAACATACTCAGTATATTGACTATTGAACTACCCATGCTATGTCTCGATGATTGATGTGTGATTTCCCTTTCAGAAGTGTGGTTGCATAGTTATTTTTATGGGTCATATAGCAGATTTGATCTGTCAAATGAACTCCATCTCATACTTGCATGTGCCATATGGAGTAGATAGCCTCTCTATGAAAGACAACCAATGTGTATTTCAGTTTGCTAGTTTGCTTTGTTTCCAGCATACATAATCTAGAATAGTTCTATACTCATGACATTAGAATTACCTTTCTTACTAGTGTCTTGTAAGTCTATTGATTACAAATCCTAGATTGATTATTAATGAGTGCATTATACTAAACATGTAAGAAACACAACATTTTGGCACTGTTGTCGGGGAGTTGCAAACGGTAGGAAGTGATTTTTAGCTTAGATTGTTTGCATAATTTTTTAATGATTTTAAAGGCTGCTTGAGGGAGGGGGATAAAATGTTTAAGAAGTGATTGAAGAGCCACATGGCCACTAGAGTGGGATTCTCCGAAGCCAAGTTTCCTTCTTACCTTCTAGATAGAATTAGGATTTCAATTCAGTTAAGAATCAAATTTCCATTTTATGCATAGATATAGAGATAACAAGGGTAGATTTGTAAGCTCTAAAGATTCAAAAACAACCCCCCCCACTAATCCAACTAACATCGGTGCAGGAAAAATTCCACCAAGAGAAAATTCAAAGGGAGCCAGCGAGGCTCCAGAAGGAGAACCTAAAATGGAAGAATCAACATTGGGGCGGGCAGAACGTGAATATTCTAAACATTTAGGATACACAGAAAATCCAGTTTCTAAACCATCCATCAATGGAATGGTAGAAGAAGAAGAAAATGCAGCCATAGAGACTGAGACTTTTGGGTTTCCAATATTGGATATTTCCAAGAACATCATCATGAAAAATATCCCACTATCATCATTACCCACTTTCAGAGGTATGTCAACTGAAGATCCAAATTTATTTTTATTCAAGTTTGACATATTATGTAGAAGCTATAACTACTCAGACGATGCCCAAAAACTTAAGCTCTTTCCTGCTACAATGAAAGATTCAGCCTTAAGATGGTTCATGAGCTTAGGAGAAAATACAATCCTCTCTTGGGATTAGATGAAAGACACATTTTTACAGAAATACCAAGACTATTGTAAGGATAATGCTAAAAATGACATTTTTGAAATGCAGCAAACAAAAGATGAAAGCCCTGAAGACTACTTAGAAAGGTTCTTATACAACTATCAGAAGTCAAAACTATTCACCACAGACCCAGCTGTAGTAAGAAATGTATTCTTGAAAGGTCTTAGAGATGACTACATAGAAGTTTTAAATTTGCTGAGTTCAGGAGATGTACACCAAAATCATTTTGCAGAGATTGCAGATTACTGTAGAAGATACTCAAGAGGACAAGCTAAAATAGGAAAAGGACCAAGAGATCCTTTTAGCAGAAATACAAAACAAAGCTCAGGGACTTTCACCAGAACTGAGTTAGGAAAATTATTGGAGAACTTTAAAACAGACATTTTGAGCACAATCAGTAACCAGTTAGATACTCTAAAATTGAAAAAGAAACAAGAAGAAGATGCTTCTTTAGCAATATTTTGTCATAGATGTTGAAAGAAGCATGCTGAGAAAGAATGCCCATTAAATGTCATAGAAATCTATGGCCTATGTACACTATAACACCCCACATATGAGTGTCTGACTTTTCTTGAGCTACAAGCCATGTATAGGGGAGGAGGAGTCTCACAAGAACAATGATACCCTTCCACAAGACCTTGGAGAGCCCAAAACCCCAATACATTTTATGACCCTAGTGCACAATATCAACAACAACAATGGGGTCCTTCCCCAATGACCTATCCAAAATGGACACCTCAACAAGCTCAAACTCAACCTTGGAAACAAGGTTGGAGGGGACCTATGTATGGAAATCCCTCTTACCCTACATATCCACAGTACCCTGCAAACATTTCCCAATTACTACCTATATTCAACCCACCATAGATGCAAGATTTACTCCCACCTCCTATACAACAACAATTTACAACCCCCTTGAACCCTAACCAGCAGCAACAACCACCTATAAATGCCAATCAATAGAAAAACCAAGCTGCCCACAACCCTTCGAAACCAACAACAATCCCTGCCCAGACAATCCCTAACCCCAATAATCAAACCACCCACCCGATACAAAATATAGAAGTTCAAACCTTTCCCACCTATGAAATTCAACTATGATCGGGGAAAGTTGTAAACCAATTAGATCATGCAGTAATAATTCAGGAAGAAAATGATAATCATTCTGAGGAAGAAAACACTCAAACCACCCCTATAGAAGAAGAGACCTCCCCTCCTATTCCAATCACTTCTCAGCCTGTATGAGTACCCCAACAAGTTAATCTCCCACCCTACCCCAAAAGACTATTAGTGAAGAAACCTGACCCAGCCTTGCATAGAGATATAGAAGATGAATTATGAAATGTATGTATAAAAATACCTCTGTTGCAAGCCATTAAGGATATCCCCATATACACCAAAATCATAAGGGATCTTTTCATTAAGAAACCAAGAAAGAAGAAGAAGGAACCTCCCCTTGTTCAGGTGGTGGGAAAATTATCTGAATTTATTTCTGAAATGCCATACAAATATAATGACCCTGGAAACCCAATAGTCACTATTGAAATTAATGGTATTTCTCTACCAAACACACTAATTGATTTGGGTGCAACAATTAATGTAATTCTTTTTGACACTATGCAAAAGCTCCAAATAAACTATTTAAGACAAATCCAAACCATGATAGAGTTGGTAGATAAGTCAGTCATTAGCCCTGCAGGAAGTCTAGATGATGTCATAGTCACTCTAGCTTCTTGGGAATATCCAATAGACTTTTTAGCAATCTATTCTAAATCATCCTTCAAACTAGGAAATCATGTGGTTCTTGTCCACCCTTGGCTGGCCACAGCAGATGCCTTTATTAGTTGTTGGTCTGGCGAGATGACTATATCCAATGGCGCACATAGCCAAAAACTTGTTCTCTTCCCTCCGGCCCAACCGACACAGAAAATACCTGTTTGGTTAGAAAACCCTTATGGAGACGAAGATTGCATCAGACCCCTGTTAACACTTGAACAAGTAAGAGGAATGCAAGAACAATCATATGAACAAGTCTTAAGTTTATTTTTGGCTAACACAAATTGCATTGAATACCCGAGGTCTTTTGCAGAATTGTCACATATTTTTAGTTCTGAATTTCAACAAACTTGGCACCCTGATATCACTCAATTATATAGTTTATCACCAACTTCCTCAGAGAAGGAAGAAACTACTGAAATTGTTGAGATTAGCCCAGGAAAACCTTTGTATATCAACTCTAGTTTCGAACTAGAACAAAAGACGCAAGTAATTGAAATGCTCCAAAGATAATTTGATGCCTTTGCATGGGATTATGCAGACATGAAAGGCATTCACCCTTACACATGCACACATCATATCTACACTAATGACCAAATCAGACTAGTTAGATAGCCTCAGTGAAGGATGAATCCAGCCCTTAAAGATATTGTAAAAGAGGAATTGCAAAAACTCCTTCGAGCCAATCTCATATACCCCATTTCATATAGTCAATGGGTATCACCACTTGTCATAGTTCCCAAGAAAAATGGTAAGTGGAGGATATGTGTAGACTTCTGGGAGTTGAACAAAGCCACCCATAGGGATTATTTTCTCTTACCATTTATTGATTAGGTGTTGAATACCTTGTTTGTAAAGAAGTATTTTTCATTCCTGGATGGGTTTAGTGGCTATAACCAAATACAAATAGCACCCGAAGACCAGGAGAAGACCACCTTCACCTGCCCTTAGGGTACCTATTCTTATAGGGTGCTCCCTTTTGGACTTTGCAATGCCCCAACCACTTTTCAAAGGGTTGTCCTAGCCATTTTCTCTGACTTGACCAAAGATTGCATGGATAGTCTACATGGATGACTTTACAATCCATAGACAAGACTTCCAGGAAGCATTGACCAGTCTAGAAAAATTCTTGACTAGGTGTAAGGAAACTAATCTTTCCCTAAGTAATGAAAAGTCAAAAATGATGCTCACTAAAGGTATTGTTTTGGGACATCACATTTCTGGTTCTGGAATGAGAGTTGATCCAGCAAAGATTTATATTATCACACAAATCAAAATACCTTCCTCACAAAAGGATCGCTTACAAAGTTCTGCAATCTGGTTACTACTGGCCTCATATTTTTAGAGATGCTAAAACCTATGTATCCAATTGTGATGAATGTCAACGAATGGGTAATCCTACTACACGAGACCAAATTCCACTTCAAGCCCAAGTAGTTATTGAGCCTTTCGAGAAATGGGCATTAGATTTTGTAGGGCCCATTAACCCTACATCTAAAAAGAAAACGTATATACTTGTATGCACTAACTATGTGACTAAATGGGTTGAATCAAAAGCTTTACTAGTTGCAAGTGAGCAATCAGTGGTAGATTTCCTTTTTAATGATATCTTTACTAGATTTGGTGTACCTTGAGAAATTGTGACTAATCAGGGAACTCAATTTACCTCTCATCTAGTCAAAGTTGTTACAGAAAAGTACCAAATCAAACACAGGAAATCTACACCCTACCATCCACAGGAAAATGGACAAGTAGAATCTACCAACAAAGTTATTGAGTCCATTCTTACCAAAACAATACAACTACACCACAAGGATTGGGCTGACAGATTATTAGAAGCCTTATGGGCTTATATAATCACTTGGAGGAATACAATAGGACATACACCCTACGAGTTAGTGTATGGGAAGCAGGTGCTGCTTCCCATAGAATTCCAGATCAAAACCTTCAGGATTGCAGTACAAGTTGGCATGAACTTGGATGAAGCCCAGCAACAAAGACTCTTGCAGCTTAATGAGTTGGATGAAATCAGGTAGGAAGCACTTCAAATAACCACTCTCATTCAAGAGCAGAGAACAAAATGGCATGACAAGTATCTCAAAAAGAAAAAATTTCAACAAGGAGATTGGGCCCTGTTGTATGACAACAGATTCAAGAACTTCAAAGGTAAGTTAACTACTCGTTGGATGGGACCTTATGAAATTGACACTGTCTATGATAACGGTTCAATTAGGATAAATACAATTGATGAACAACAGACACCACTACTTGTGAATGGTCACCGGTTGCGAGTTTATAACAAACCCCTATCAAAAGAGGAATTCCTAACTCGTATACTACAGAATTCATGTATGTAGGTGATCAGTAAGGAAGGAGACCCTCCTACTGATCCACATTGATTGATTGGTTTATTTGAAACTTTTGTACATAGGTCTGGATCGAGTTTTGTTAATAATCTGAAGGTAACAAGAGATTCTTACCTCCTTTTGTTTTACTGTCGCAATTTTTTTTTTGTAAGTAAATTTCTATAATTTATTTGATCCTTCACGAACTTGCTAAACATCAGTTTGTAGTTATAAAAAATATCCTGTGATGGTCCGGTACTAAAATTCTGTCCTTATACGGTACTTTCAGGACACATTACCTAATTGACAAAGCATGCTATGCATATTTCAAAATCTTATGTCAATTAATCTGAAGTATGAAGCCATGCACCAACCACTTAAGCTGGAACCAAGAAGCCGAATGTAGCATCAAATGGCAGCCCTTGTGAAGCAATAATTTCTTTTGGTTCTGTTGACAACTAAAGGGAAGTATCTTTAATTTTGGTTATGTTGCTAGCTAAAATGAAGTATTTTAATTTCTTTTGGTTCTGTTGCTTGAAAAAAAAAGGGACACAATCTTTACCTATGATTGTTCAAAGAACCATAATCTGCTTCAAAGACTAGAAGTTTCCTTTATCCAGTATTTCAGCATGA
This sequence comes from Picea glauca, assembly GCA_000966675.3. Lineage (NCBI taxonomy): Eukaryota > Viridiplantae > Streptophyta > Pinopsida > Pinales > Pinaceae > Picea > Picea glauca. Next base: position 322,380 of record JZKD02S1720909.1, read on the forward strand.
TTTAAGGGACAAAATATATTAGCCTACAAGTAACTATCTCACCCTAACTAGACTTCATCAGTATTCATTGGATTATCTTACTAATGAGTAACATATGAGTATATGAACACTCTCTACCATGGGCACACTAGAAAAACTTTTATGGAAGAGGATGTATCAGTACCCTAAGGAAACTTTAGGTCATTCTCTTATGGACAAACTCAGACAAAATTATACATCTATATCACTCTAAAGAAATAATGTGCATAAAAAGTTTATTTTTCCTTCAAACAAATCTTTAAAAGACATTCAAAGAAGAGCATATACCTTCCAACCCAATACCATCCCAGCCTATAAAAAGGTTTTCAGAAAATCCTCCCCTATCACCATGCAAAACACTCTTTAATAAAAACCAAAATAGGTGACTATGGAAAAGAAGCCTCTAATGGAAAAAGGGTTTAAGAGACTAACCCACTGGGATACTGAAGAGGTCTGCTGGCAGTGGGTACCGGTTTGTGGTATGGCTTGGCAAACCCATCAGGGTATTGAACAGGTCTATTTCAATGGGGCATTCTACCTAGGGAAGGGATATCTCACTAATTATCACAACTACCCCACCAGAGTACTGAACAGGCTTGTTGGCAGTGGGTTCTGGTTGAGAAATGTGTCATCTATACTTGTCTGATTGAAAAATTCACTTTTGTCATCTAAAAAAAAAAAAAAAAGCAAAGGTCACTATTGGCATTTATGAGATACAAACTCTAGATTAATAAGAAACATAATTACTACAAGCAAATGTCCATTTGAGAATTACCCTAAGTCACCTTACCGGTCTGGCATCTAAAGCCTACATTACCTAAGAAGGAAAATTCTTAAGAGTGGAGCCCTAACTAGGAAATCTAATCTACTTATACTGTGAAATTTATCTATAACATCTAATGATAGTAAATCTCTAAAGCAAGTTAGGTTGGATCTTTTCTTCTGGCAAACATATAAAAACTTCCCTGTTTTCACTATTGACTGCTACCTTTGTCAATAAGTCATCAAAAGAAAGGCAATTTCAATTTTTAGGAATGAGATCATATGCTAGGTGATAAATCTACTTCTGGAATTTGATTTGGTTTCTTTTCTCTTATCATCTTTTCTCCATTATGATACAGAATGTTGAATCTTCTTGCATACGGATATGCAACATACTTGGCATGGGGGAAGGTCAAAGAGCTCCTTCAGAACTCTTTTTTAGACTCACATCTCACCTTCAAAAACCAACATGATCACCCTACAACCCTACAGAACCAAATACAAAAGAAGATAAGCACAGAATAAAGAAGTACAGGAAATTCCAGTACCAATCTTTTAGAAAACTCCAGCCTAAAAGGATGAATTTTGACAATCTACAAGAAGTCACATATGCTATGGGTATTTATCATACAAAGGTAAAATCAAAGGTAACATGGTATTTATTTTCCTTTGCTCATAAAACTACAATAGGTATGAAAATATATACTAGATCTTATGACCTTAGTATTAAAACCATGCATCTATCCCTCATACCCATATGCCTAAACTTAATCAATCCTCTCATAAGTGCTCGAAAATGGATAAGGGCAAAATCACATCAAAGCATGAATATGAAGCATGTCTAGTAATGATAAGCCATGAATGTACTTCATCCTTAATAAAATCATGAACTTATATTGTGTCATGAACCATGATCCAGCATCAAATTCACCACTCGGAAGTCCAATCACCTATCCCAAAATGATGCTTTGACACCCAACGTCTTGTCCTCATCATTACATTAATGGGTAGAAATGAAAAGATTATCTGGGTGGTGAAGCCATCCAGATAATCCTCATTTGGTTTTAAATTTTCCTTACGACATCCTTACTTAAACTTACCATTCACATTATTGACGCCATCAACATATTTCCCTTGTTGTTATCTTTCTCCAGTTCTGAGCCTACTCCTCTAAGGTACCAAACCCTTACCCTCATCAATTGACTAAACCCTTGTGCTACAGCCCGATCCTTTTCTCACAACTTATAATGATGGTTGTAAGTAGACATGAACCAGTCTTCCAAATTTATAGAGAGACCGAGGAGGTCCAACTATGTCGAGAGAAGTATGCTAGATCTGGATGGATGCCATTTTTGGAGAAATTCATAGGCTAGCACGAGAAGATATATCATGAATTTATTCAAGGTTATGATGGAGATATTGCACATATAGGCAATCTACAACTGACAATCAATGAAGAAACCTTAAAGGAGGTCACGAGATTACCTAACAGAGGAGCCAAATACTTCAAAGGTGTAGGAATCAACAAGGGGATGTGCCAATGATTTTTGAAAGAAGACCATCAGCACCCCGATTGGAAAAAGGGGATCCCTAGGAACTATATCAAGGAAGAGTATCATCCAATGATTACTAGTCTTCAACGATTCCTCACTTGTGAGGGAAGGTATGTTGTGACCTTCATATATCATCTTAGGCTTCTATTACACTTTGAAGGAGGCCTTGAGATTGATTTCCAATATTTTCTATGGACGAGTTTGAACAAAATGGTAAGAGGTGTCAAATCCCTATCCAAAACTAAGAAGACTAGCATTTACCATCAATGTCTTATTAAAATGTTAGTTTTACATGAACTTAGGAAGCAGAGGATTAGTTGGAAAACCATTATCACTCAACACCTTCCCACAGAAAAAAAACCTATGGAAGAAGCCCAGCATGCTCCAAAGAAAAATAAGGAACCTCAAAATAAAAAGGGCAAGAAGGATAAGACAACTCCATCATCATCCAGGATAGTGAGCCAACACAAAAAAGCTAGTAAACAAGCAGGGTCCTCTTGCACAGTCAATAATAATTTTAAAAGTTTAGAATCAAAAGGTAAAACCAAATTAGTAGAGGAGACTTCAACAGTGGCACTTGAGGAGAAGGGCCATAAGAAAAAAACTGTAAGGAAAGGGAAGCATAGCTCAGAAAATAAAAGTGAACAGTCTATAGAACAATCCCCTATAACCATTCCACAAATAGAGAAGAAGAAAAGGAAGCCTGTGAGCACCCCTGATCCAGTACATCCTTGTAAAAGAACCACAAAGAGCATGGAAAAGAAAGGAAAAGAAGTTGTCAGTCCTCATACACAGGAAGATTCAATCGATCTTACCTACCCTTCTGAAGACTTATCAGTCCAGGATGACATCCTTAGTTTGACCGAGGAACAAACCACTATTACTTTATGTGGGATGAGGGAGGAATTCGAGGAAAGAGAATGCATCCAACCAGTAATGATGGAGTCAACAAGGACCTTAACAAAAGAGTAGATGAATAAAAATATTAGGGAACTGCAAAAACAAAATCAGGAACTCAAACAAGAAGTGAAGGAATACCAACTATTGGACAGGTATATCAAAAAGGAAAACAAGCAATTGAAAGCAACCAGCCAACAACTTCAAGATGACCATGAAGAGACTTATAATAAGCTCAAGAAGGTACTATGACTCCTACAATACATCAGGGTCATAAAAAGGGAGCTGAAAGAAGAGGCCTCAGCCATCAATATCATTGATCTAGAGAAGTAAAGAATGCAGTCTCAAGTTTTGAAAAATTTTGGATTTGTTTTTAGTTGCATGAGGACATGCAATGGTTTTGGCATGGGGGAATGTTGAGACCATAAATTGAAATCCCCACTACCCTATTATACTCCTCAGCTATACCTTTTTGGCTTACCTAAGCTTGGGTAAATAACAGGAGCACTACCATTAGCCATTGATAAAGTCATAAGGTAAAGTATGATTAATTCATGCATTTTTGTGGTTTATTGAGTTAGGAGATTAAACGTTTCATGTACCAATGCTTCAATTTTCCATGTATAATCTTTGACCTCTAGATAAGTCCAGCCTTCCTATACCATATCAGCTATCTGGTACTTGTGCACCAGACTGCCACTGTCTGAATCCGGTACCAAGCACATTCGGTATAGAATCTAACCTGTCACGATCCGATACCAACGGTCGTACACTGTCGTGATTCAGTACCACCATTTGTGCATTGTTCGGATCTGATACCATCTACTTGTCATGATCTGGTACCAATACAAGGAGCTGAATGTACCAAGTTTAGCTCCATATCGCACCCAAGACAATTGTTGGATGTTTATTGAACCATAAATGCTTTAGCAAGGCTATGTTAGGATAGTTTGTTGATTGCTTCATCCTCATGCACTTCATGTCATGAGGATGAAGCTTAAAATATGTAACCGAATAATTAAATTTGACAATTGATTGATTTGCAAACGATTTCATCTCCTTGTGTTTCACGACTAAGACTGTTTAAATAGTCGTGGCAAGGATGGTGGAGGGAGTAGAGAGTTAGCATAATACAACATGTGAAGCAACGTTATATATTACAGAACATATTCTGGGTGAAGATTAATAGAAGGACGCCATTTATCTCCATGTCTTGACTCTCTATGATTGAATGTGAGTTGAGTTGTTAGCATAAGTTTGATTCTATGTTTTGAAGTTTGAGTAAGAGTAATGTGTGGGTTGAAAGCAAGCTTACTGTAGACTCCAGTTGTTGACCTGTTGAAGTGGCCAGGGCCCATCTCCCAACAAAGGTCATCACCTTCGTAGATTAGTATTAGCATCTGTTTTCAGTAGTGTAAATGCTAAATTAGTTGAAGCTTTAATTCTCTCAGATGATAGCAGTACAGTTTAGACTAGGATTTCCATTATATGATTTCTTAGAGATCTTTACTCACTCTATTTTTGCATATGCTCTGTTTTTATGAATTTGATTTTGTTTCATAGACATGAATGTTGGCAGCAGTAGTCAAACATATTTGAAGGAGAACTAGTGAAGTTCACAACAACACATTGTGAACCACAACATACTCAGTATATTGACTGTTGAACTACCCATGCTATGTCTTGATGATTGATGTGTGATTTCCCTTTCAGAAGTGTGGTTGCATAGTTAGTTTTTTGGGTTAGATAGCAGAGTTGATCTGTCAAACGAACTCCATATCATACTTGCATGTGCCATAATGGAGTAGATAGCCTCTCTGTGAAAGACAACCAAAGTGTATTTCAGTTTGCTAGTTTGTTTTGTTTCCATCATACATAATCTAGAATAGTTCTATACTCATGAAATTAGAATTACATTTCTTACCAGTGTCTTGTAACTCTGTTGATTATGAATCCTAGATTGATAATTAATGAGTGAATTATACTAAACATATAAGAAGCACAACAATCCTCTAGAAAAATCACTTATGCTAGTGCTTTTGACCCTGATTTATGCTTCCTTCTCAAAGAAAGAAGGGCTACCTCCTTAGTTAACATGCAAGATGCATCCCTGGACGTAGAATCCAATGTGTTGGAAGTTAACAAGCTCATAAGAAAATCTAATAGAGACAAGGGAAGAGGGAGGTCTCAGGCCTCAACCTCTGGTTCTTCTATAGCTTACGCTCAAGTAGATGAATTGACAAATATGGTAAAGTCTCTGTCTGTAGAGATGGAGAAAATCAAAATGGAGGGGAGGCCGACATACATAAATCCTCAAAATGTTGATAACAGAGGAAACTTTAGGAAGCTGAATAATAATGATCCTTAGATTATGCCAAGGGAAAACAGGAGCATAGATAGAGAGGATTCAAACCCCTCTCCAAAATAACCTAGTTGATGATGACAAGAGGGAAGAAGAAGAGCTTGACCCCAAAATTCATTGTATTGGAGACACCTCCCCTTTTCCTCATTTGACTCAATCAACATATGAGGAGTCTTTCATGTGCAGTCATCTTAATGAGATGAGCAAGGAAGACAAGGCTAGCGACATCCAAAATAGATACAACCTTATATCCAAGAAGAAGGCCGGAATGTCTGATGTTCCTAAGCGACACACCAGAGTAGAGAAGCCTAATAAAGAAGTGGCAGACAACAAAAAAAGGTAAGAAAATCCTAGTCCCCTCTCTAGTGATCCAGATTCCTATTCCTGAAGTAAAAGAAGTCCCAATGATCACATCCTCTTTTAATTTTGAGCATGAAATTCAGAAAATCAGAATTCCCATGCCCCTTTCAGATCTAGTCAAACATAAGGACTTCAAAAAATCCTTCTCTAAGCTATTGCAGCATGAGCCACCCTGTCATCCCACAGACTCAGTAAATGTTCAAGATGAAAAGCCAGCAGTCATCATAGGTCCTATGGTAGAAGATAGAGATGATTCATCCCCTCCCTTCTACACGTCACTAAACATACATGACAATGTGATGCATAATTGTATGATGGATTTAGGGGCTTCCCATAATCTCATGCCCAAAACTGTCATGGAAGAACTCGGGCTGGAAGTCACAAAGGCCTACCATGATTTGTACTCTTTCGATTCGAGGAGGGTGCAGTGTCTTGGGGCTATCAAAGATCTAGTCATGACCTTGTTTCAGCTGCCCATGAAGAGTGTGGTTATGGATATCATGGTAGTTGATGTTCCCCCCAAGTTTGGCATGATGTTGTTAAGATCTTGGATAAAAAAGCTGGGTGGAACGTTACAAATGGACCTCACATATGCTACCATTCCAGTGTATGGGGGGGAGCATAGAAGGTTGTACAAAGAAGCTCAATTGGCCTACATCATTAATGATGAAGCTAACCCCACTAACCATCCTATCTCTGCCCTTGACACTAAATTGGGATCTAGTTTATTGCATCTCACTGATGCTCTCGAGCCCCCTCCAAAACTCATAAAGTAGTCCACTACTTTTCATGAAGTTTCCTCCTCCATCACCTTTGTGTGGAAAATGTTATTTGATCAAGCCTCCTCCAAGGAAGGTGTTGGTGCTAGAATGTTGTTTATCTCACCAAATCAAGATACTATACTCACGTCCTACAAATTATAATTTGAAGCTACCAATAATCTTACAGAGTACGAATCTCTTGTGTTGGGTTTGAGGGCCGTGTTGGCAGTGATAATACAATTGTTATTTTGTATCAACTGAATAATAAAAATAGCTGCCTACATAGGGTCATGAAATTTTATTACTCTTCATGAGCAGTTTTTGAAATGACAATTGTAAATTGTCACTTTTACCTATTGTCTATTCATGCTTTGTTTTCATGACTTAAAGCATGAAAACTTGTGATTGCAATTTCTATTTTAAATTTTCATTGAAGGCAAGTTGTTTATATAATTGTTATGGAATTTTCATTCCTTTCCATGAAGATATTACCCTCATTGTTTTTGACCCTTTCAATTCTAAGCATGCCTAAGAGATTGATAGTTTTATGAACAAAAGACCCCCACCATTTGATTTTTTTTTTCTGTATGGTTTTGGTTTGATTTTCGATTACATTTCTTTCACAAAACACTTGGTTTTTCAATTTTTGATTCACCCAAACTTTGCAATTAAACTCATGATGCATGCACTCATTTTCATTTCAATGTTTTGGTCCTGTCTTGTACACAAAGCAAAGGTGTCATACGACTTGCAGACCACCATTATTGTTTGGGATGGTCTCAGTTTCCGCAAACCTTTTCGCATGTATTTTGATTAAATGACTATCCCATCATATCGACCTTTACACCATTTTTTATTGGGCTCAGGGTTATGGATCTGTTTTGTTTTTAAAAACCCTACCTATGTGATATGTCTGTTTGATCATCCTCCTATCCATTATGGCTTCGGTCGTGAGAGTTGAACCAAACGGTGCCCAAACCCTGCTCTTATACGACGACGCCAGAGGAGATTTGGAAAGAAATGGCTGGCACATTTTGATCAGGAAGTTTCAGGGTTTTAATCTTCAGGTTGCACAAGAATTCACCTTATCCTTTGATGTTATAGGGCTAAGGTAGGTGATTTGCAACTGGAGGTTACCGAGAATTTCTTGAGTCAGGCTACAGGACTCCCTGCAAGCCTTAAAGTTTTACACTTTTGTTAGTAGAGTTTAATCTCATTTTTTTTTCCTGAGGGAGACACGATTTTGCGGGAGAGATTCTGAGAAAACCGCTGCAAATTAGAACAAACCCTTTAAAACCTAGAACTGAAATGAGCCGTTTTATCTTCAGAGTTGGCAGTTTCTCCAAAAAATGGACCATTGCAGAGATATGCCTTGACCTTTGGAGGTAAATTTCTCAGATTTTTTGTGTTAGGTAAGATGAGCGTTTTTTCTATAATTCTGTTACAGGCCTTGCTATAGTGCCCTTCCCACCTACTCGGGCCTATGCCTTAGCATCCTACAACACCCCTCTCACTTGTCCATCCATGTGTCTCAACCTCCTACTATGAACCCTTGATCAATCCAAAGGATATTCAACCAGTCTGTGAGCAGGTTATACATCTAAAGGACTGTGTTAAAAATGTAAAGAAACCAACAATAAAACGATTGAAGACCACAGGACATGTGATATTTAAAAACATAGAAGTAGCTACAACCATCGTTAACTCCAAAGTTTCATGATTCGATTTGATTGCATGGTCAAAGGTATGATCTTATGAATGAATAGCATGTTTGTTTTCATTCCTTAGTTAGATTATTTGGTTGTTAAACAAAGCTTTATTTTTAAATTAGTTTGTTTTGTTTATTGAAAAAAATGAGATTTCTTTTACTATTTTAACTAGCTACAGAATCGTAAGGTTCTATAGCCAGTTATATCAATTCGAATTGTGTAAATTAATGACAGAAAAGGTATCTAAAATTTTCTATTTTCTTTCTCTTCCAGGATATTCAGGGATCTATGATGTCAAAAAAATGATTTGAGGCACTCTTCAGACTTTCCAGCCATATCAATAATGTAGTTTTAATGCACAAAAATAGACTTTTGTTAGTTTTTCTTAGGATTTGGCAAATCCAGGGTGGTTTCATCCCCCTTTATTTTTTAAAAACAAATTTGATCTCAGGAACAAAAAGATTAATCTTTCCTGGGCCTTTATAAACCTATCATTTTGTAAACAAAATCATCTCGACCTAGGGCAAGAGTATGGGTGTTTTATCACAGACTTGAATAAAACAGAATGCACGTTATAGCTTTAGCTTTTCTATATGATGTTTTGATTCAAGTTATGTTTATTTCAATTTGATAATAGATTGTGATTGCTTTTGTCGTCATGGTTTATTGCAAGTTGATATGATTCAATTTATATATGTTGTCCATATCTCATGTTTCATATATAACACACAGTAATCATCTATATAATTTAAATTAGAGTTTTATCTCAAATTTCAGTTGAATTTTTACATGCAAGTTATTACAAGAAGAATTATCTCATTGTAGCTACTTGAAAATCATAAGATCACTGTGACTGTATCTATTATATGTTCTGTTATTATAATTCAATCTCCAACATTATTGTTTCGCATTTATTCAGAAAAATCTCAAGATCTACTGCAGGTTCACTTCTCAGATAAGGGTGGTTGTATATTCAATATTGAACAGACATTGGATGCAAATAACAGGTTAGCCTGTTATTTGATTTCATTAGCTTGCTGAATATAGAAGTTTTCTATATATAGAACATTTTCTACTATCTATTATTTTCTGTTCAATTAGGTAGTTTAATATTTGATTTCATGGGTGTATTCATCTAAGAAAACAAACCAAAAAAATTAGATAGTATTTTCACTTTCTTTATCACTGTTGTTAAAGGGACCAATTTACATTTGATTTTTACAGGTTTAGATTAAAACTTGTGATTTGTACAGATTGTATATAGAATTACTATACATATATTATTTAAATAAACTATACATATTTGAGATGTACATATAGATTTCAGTGATTGTTATTTATTAAGTTATTGTATTTCCTTTAGTTATTTTTTTCTCTTTCTTTAGAATTTAGATCAGCCAACGGAGCCGCTAAACCCGTCAGAGTGAATTAATTCAAACGGCTTGGGTTAATTAGACAACCTCGGACCGGATTCACTCTTCCAGTTGACAAGTGATCAATTTTGCCTGTCAACAAATGGCGCTAGAAGGAGGGGCGACTGACAAGCCGGCCTTGTAGGATCTTTTATTTTAAATGCATTCAATTTCTCCATGGCTCCCCAAATCACTGTGTTGGAACATGCTTTCCACTTCTCATTACCCGATGTTCCTGATGAGACAGTTTCTTACTTGTCCAAACTCACCTTTGATGGTGGAGGCAATACATCTGCTAAAGACCACCTTAACAAGTTTTGGTGCAAATGCATCAAACATGACATCTTAGATTTAAGATTTTTATGCAGACTGCTCACTTTTACTTTTAGAGGTTGGATTAAACATTGGTTTGAATCCTTTCCAGCATGTCACATTTTTTATTGGTTTCAATTTGTAGATGAATTTCTAGATTCTTTTGAAATTTATGATTTCGATCAATTATGTGAAGAATTTCATACTTCGCTAATCAATGAAGATTCATCTTCGGAAGACTTTTTGACAAGAGTCTATCATATCCTCTGTAAATTTAATCTCGATGACATGTCATTTGCATTAAATCTCCTCTATGATGATTGTGTCCCTTCCATCTAGTCATATTCAATCATGAATGAAGAACTAATTGCAAATCCTATCACTCGACTGTAAGAAGAATTTTCTTCACAAGATGAGAAGAATCCTTCCAAAAATGTTGAACAAGCAAGGGAGGTAGAATCTATTGATCAGGTTCTTATTGACAACTGAATTGGTTTTTTCTCTGAATCATTGTATTTTCAGTCTTCGACCAGTATGGAAGAAGATTCATTTCTGGATCAAGGTGAATATCCTCATTCTTGTAACTCATGCTCTAATCAATATTTAAAATCAGTCATTGAAGAACACTTAAGGGAAAAAAATCATCTTGAATTTTCTAATACTCCTATGAAACTGATTAGAGAAGAAGATATGCAACTAGAAGAAGAAACTTTAAACCTTCATCCTCAAAATGCACTTTATCCATAGGAAAGACTAGATGTTCATCATGTAAGTTTTGAATTATCTATCATACATAAGGCAAATCTAGATGATCATATTATGTTGAGGAATTCGTCACCAAAACGGAGTAAGAGTTTTAAAGAAGGTGAAGAGAAATGTCTTGAGAATACCATTGTTAATTATCGTAGTTCAAGAGATTCTTTTCATGTGCTTATTTCTGATTCCTTTTATTCTTTATATCCTGATCTCTTCCTCGACTCTGTTGGACTTGACACCTTACCTACAACATCCTACTCTTTTCTACCACAATCATATCCTTTCAATATACTAAATTTTGGTGAAATTAATTCCAAACCTAACATTGATGAAGTCAGATTTGATGCTCTTTCACTTTCATCACTCACATGGGAAAAGGACATGTTGCGAGATGATTTTATACAGTTTATTGTTGAAAAAGACAATGCACTATATCTTATGGAGATCAAACATTCTACGTTGCATATTCTTTCTTTGATCAACTCGAATTTTAATTTTTATACTTCACATTTTGAAATGATCAATCTCATCAAAGGAAGCATTCAAACCAATGATCTGACTGATGTCACGAATCCTCTTATGATGATTTCTCCATCGATATATTTGTTTCATCAAAGTCGTGATTTGCATCCTCATTTTTGTGATAGGATCTTAGGATGGCTTGAATATTCATATAAAAAAAAAATCATAATAAAGATAAAGTTATGCTTGCTTTCTTTTTACCTAAGTATCTTGGAAGTAGGCGTGACATTTTTCTTTTAGATTCTCCATGTGAAGGAATTAATAAACACTTAAAGACTTGTCAGGAGGATGGGGCACTTCAGCTTTGGCTAATGGTTATGTAATCTCCCCATAATCTTGACAAGTTCTACAAAATCATCTGCATTCATCCATGCCATTATGACCCTTATCACGACAAGATTGCACAATGGTTGGAGGATTCATCCAACAAGAATATTCAAGGGAATGGTAAGATCATTCTTACATTGCTTTTAAATGACGATTATGAAGGCAAGTATAATATATTTATGTCATTTTTTGTTATACTATTGTTCTTTTTAGTAATGTTTGATTTTCTTTCCATTACAGGATTGGAGTTACTCCGATAGCTACATTGGAAGCATGACTTCACGTAGTATTCTAATTTGTTTTGTAGTTAGGGTAGGTTTAGGAATAGGTTTTCTTTTCATTTTATTCATCACTATTTCTCTTTGTAATAATGTATTCATGAACGCAAGTGGGCGCACCATAAGAACCATAACATGATGATTGTCAGGGAAGTCTGTATGATCCTTTTCTCTCTGCTTTTCGTTGAATATTTCTTTTCAAAGCCGTAGTATTATTATGAAAATTTTAAATGAAAAGTGAGGAGATAAATAAATCTGAATTTTAATTTCAATCCTGACCCCAAGGTACCACGAATAGGACTTCTTTCACATCAATTAGGGTGTTTCTTTTTTCTTTCAGTTTCCCAAGGGATTTTTCGCATGATGCTTTCAGATACACCTTTTGTAAATATTTTTTGTTTTACTTGATGTTTGTTTCTCTTTTCTGGTTTGTTTTGGTTCTCATTTATGCTTATCAATCTTTCTTTTGAAACACATATGCCTGCACCACGGGCTAGCTCAGACAAAGAAAACATAAAAACTTCCCCTCAAAAATGACTGTTGAAAGTTGTCAAAACATCAATTGTTGTATTTCTCTGAAATTGTAGCCTTTTTAAAGATGAATTTTTGTTTGAAAAGTGTTTTCTTGGTTTCAATCTGCAATTTAAAGTATTCATGACCATCTATAAAAATCATTTTTTACATTGTCCCTATTCTTTAAGAGAACAACTCAACAATGTCTCCATGTTCTTGAAAGTCGGTTTTATTAATGAACTATGTATGGATCTTGACGAAGGACAACATGAAAAATTTAAAAGGCCTATGGAAATATTAAGATGTATTAAAAAAATGGAATTTTTAGCACCACCCCGCTCTATTGGATATCTTTAAAAACTATATCAGAATGTGAGAAAATTCTCAAAGAGATGTGGGAAGTGCTTGTAAACCTGTCGAGACACTGAACAGGTCTGCTGGCAGTAGGTAAATGCATGCATGATGCCAAGATAACTTCGTCGGGGTACTGAACAGGCCCACTGGTAGCGAAGCGATGTCAAGTAAAAGAAAATTCTCAGGTATAAATCTTGTGCTGGCCATAAACATCCTTCGTTTTGATTTGAAATTTCTTTGGTAGGATACAAACATCAGACTGGGTTAACTGACATCCCTGTCAAGGATATGGACACCTGCTGATAGCAGTGGCCCTATCAACAATATTGAAGATTTTAACTTAACATCGTGGCTCTCTTTTGCCAAGATTGTCACCAATTTTCGTTTCTTTAAAAATAAAAGTTGTCTGAAACTGGACTGCATTATGATTATTTGAGATGTTCAAACAGCTTTTTGGTTGTTTTCGATTCAAAGTTTTTCAGATTATTCTAACCTGAACTCATTTGTGTAATAGAGATAACCGCTTCTCCCAGCCTATCACCATTGTTGGCAATGATAATACAATTGTTATTTTGTATCAACTGAATAATAAAAATAGTTTCCTACACAGGGTCATGAAATTTTATTACTCTTCATGAGTAGTTTTCGAAACGAAAATTGTAAATTGTCACTTTTACCTATTGTCTATTCATTCTTTGTTTTCATGACTTAAAGCATGAAAACTTGTGATTGCAATTACCAGTTTAAATTTTCATTGAAGGCAAGTTGTTTATATAATTGTTATGGAATTTTCATTTCTTGCCATGAAGATATTACCCTCATTGTTTTTTACCCTTTCAATTCTAAGCATGCGTAAGAGATTGATAGTTTTATGAAGAAAATACCCCCACCATTTGATTTATTTTTTCTGCATGGTTTTGGTTTGATTTTCAATTACATTTCTTTCACAAAACTCTTGTTTTTTCAATTTTTGATTCACCTAAACTTTGCAATTAAACTCATGATGCGTGCACTCATTTTTGTTTCAAAGTTTTGGTCTTGTCTTGTACACAAAGAAAAGGTTTCATATGACTTGTAAACCGCCATTATTGTTTGGGATGGTCTTGGGTTTCGCAAACCTCTTCACATGTGTTTTGATTAAATGACTATCCCATTGTATCGACCTTTACACCATTTGTTATTGGGCTCAGGGTTATGGCTCTGTTTTGTTTTTACAAACCCTACCTATGTGCTATGTCTGTTTAATCATCCTCCCATCCATTGTGGCTCCAGTCATGAGAGTTGAACCAAACGATGCCCAAACCCTACCCTTATACGACAACGCCATAGGAGATTTGGAAAGAAATGGTTGGCACATTTTGATTAGGAAGTTTCAGGGTTTTAATCTTCAGGTTGCACAAGAATTCACCTTATCCTTTGATGTTATAGGGATAATGTAGGTGATTTGCAACTGGAGGTTATCGAGAATTTCTTGAGTCAAGCTACAGGACTCCCTGCAAGCCTTAAAGTTTTACACTTTTGTTAGCAGAGTTTAATCTCATTTTTTTTGCCTAAGGGAGACATGATTTTGTGGGAGAGATTCTGAGCAAACCGATGTGAATTAGAATGAACCCTTTACAAACTAGAACTAAAATGAGCCATTTTATCTTCATCGAGGGTAGTTTCTCCAAAAAATGGACCATTGCAGAGATATGCCTCGACCTTTGGAGGTAAATTTCTCATATTTTTTGTGTTAGGTAAGATGAGTGTTTTTTCTATTATTCTGTTACAGGCCTTGCTACAGTGCCCTTCCCACCTACTTAGGCATGTGCCTTAGCATCCTACAACACTCCTCTCACCCGTCCAACCATGTGTCTCAGCCTCCTACTGTGAACCCTTGATCAATCCAAAGGATATTCAACTAGTCTGTGAGCAGGTTATACATCTAAAGGACTGTGTTAAAAATGTAAATAAACCTACAGAAAAACGATTGAAGACCACAGGGCATGTGATATTTAAAAATGTAGAAGCAGTTACAACCATCGTTAACTCCAAATTTTCATGATTCGATTTGATTGCATTGTCAAAGGTATGATCTTATGAATGAATAACATGTTTGTTTTCATTCCTTAGTTAGATTATTTGGTTGTTAAACAAAGCTTTATTTTTAAATTAGTTTTTTTTGTTTATTGAAAAAAATGAGATTTCTTTTACTATTTTAACTAGCTACAGAATCATAAGGCTCTATAGCCAGTTATATCAATTCGAATTGTGTAAATTAATGACAGAAAAGGTATCTGAAATTTTCTATTTTCTTTCTCTTCCAGGATATTCAGGGATCTATGATGTCAAAAAAATGATTTAAGCCACTCTTCAGACTTTCCATCCATATCAATAATGTAGTTTCAATGCACATAAATAGACTGCTATTAGTTTTTCTTAGGATTTGGCAAATCCAGGGTGGTTGCATCCCCCTTTATTTTTTAAAAGAAAATTTGATCTTAGGAACAGAAAGATTTATCTTTCCTAGGCCTTTATAAACATATCATTTTGTAAACAGAATCATTTTAGCCTAGGGCAAGAGTATGGGCGTTTTATCACAGTCTTGAATGGAACATAATGCATGTTACAGCTTTATCTTTTCTGTATGATGTTTTGATTCAAGTTATGTTTATTTCGATTTGATAATAGATTGTGATTGCTTTTGTCATCATGGTTTATTGCAAGTTGATATGATTCAATTTATATATGTTGTCCATATCTCGTATTTCAGATATAACACACAGTAATCATCTATACAATTTAAATTAGAGATTTATCTCAAATTTCAGTTGAATGTTTACATGCAAGTTATTACAAGAAGAATTATCTCATCGTAGATACTTGAAAATCATAAGATTACTGTGACTATATCTATTATATGTTCTGTTATTATAATTCAATCTCCAGCATTATTGTTTCACATTTATTTGGAGCAATCTCAAGATTCGTTGCAAGTTCACTTCTCAGATGAAGGTGGTTGGATATTCAATATTGAATAGAGATTGGATGCAATAACAGGTTAGCCTGTTATTTGATTTCATTAGCTTGTTGAATATAACAGTTTTCTATATATAGAACATTTTCTACTATCTATTATTTTCTATTCAATTAGGCAGTTTAATATTTGATTTCATGAGTGTATTCATCTAAGAAAAAAAACCAAAAAAATTAGATAGTATTTTCACTTTCTTTATCACTGTTGTTAATGGGACCAATTTGCATTCGATTTTTACGGGTTTAGATTAAAACTCGTGATTTGTACAGATTGTATATAGAATTACTATACATATATTATTTAAATAAACTGTACATATTTGAGATGTACATATAGATTTCAGTGATTGTTATTTATTAAGTTATTGTATTTCCTTTAGTTATATTTTTTGCTTTCTTTAGAATTTAGATTGGCCAACGGAGCCACTAAACCCATCGGAGTGAATTAATCCAAATGACTTGGGTTAATTAGACAACCCAAGACCAGATTCACTCTTCCAGTTGACAAGCAATCAATTTCTCCCGTCAACAGGCCGCAAGAGACATGGGAATCAAAGAGATATATGTGTTTTTGGATGCCGAGCTGGTTGTAAAATAAGTCAGGAATCTTTACTAATCCAAGCATCTAAGGCTCAGATCCTATAGAAATGAAGTGTGGGATTTAATAGATAGCTTTTTCCTAGCTTTCAACATTTCATTCATTACTATAGAGGAGAATGCAGTGGCCGACTCTTTGGTTGTTTCAGCAAGTATTTTCAAAGTTCCCCTACCACCAAAGCTCAGGTATGATATAGAAGTAAAATACAGACCCTCTATACTCGACAATGTCAAGAAGTGGAAGGTATTTGAGGATGATATTGAGATCAAAATATTCCTGGAAGCTGTTGATGAAATTTTTGCATTACATATAGACTAGGATCATGATTCTGAGAGTAACACACACGATGATGTATTTTTAGAGAAGATTGCTAATCATCACATTGTGTAGTTACCAAGCAATCACATTCCAAAGGGTGTTAAGGTCCTAACCCGCACATAGGTAGATCAATGTATTCAGATGTAATAAAGGTCAATATTAATAAGACCTTTCAATAAAATAGAATAAGGCGGATGTAAGAAGACCT
>JZKD02S1720909.1:344027-356679 GCA_000966675.3 Picea glauca
GAATCAAGTGTTATTCTGTTCAAGTGCTATTTCTGTTGCTATTTCGTATATCATCTCTGTGTATTGTGAAGATTATGCTGGATATTATACTGTTATTCTGTTATTTCTAGCATTTTGTTTCTGTTCTGCATATTTTATATATCTGGTATCTTGCAAAGGGACTAGTCCCTTTGGAGAGGATATTTGACAATAATGATGTGGCAATAAAAGATAAGAATCTGGTTGATGAGGCCGACATATCTAAATGAAACATCGATATAGAGGAGGATCCTAAGCATGTCAAGTTGTCAAGCAGTCTGTCTAAGGAGTAGAGGGCCGAGTCTGTTGAGATTTTAAGGCAATTTGTTGATGTGTTCACCTGGACCTATGAAGATCTCAGAACATATGACACAAATATCATAGAGCATAAGATCCCATTGAAAGAAGAGGCCAAACCATTTAGTAAAAAATTAAGACAGATTAATCCTATGTTGTTGCCTATCATGGAGAGAGAGGTGAAGGAGATGTTGGATGCTTAGATCATTGTGCCTTTGAGGTATTCAAAGTGGGTGGACAACTTGGTCTCGGTGATAAAGAAGAGTGGAGAAATTAGTCTTTGTGTCGATTTCAGAAACCTGATTAGGATCTCAAAGAAAGACAATTACCCCTTGCTGAAAATGGAACATATTCTACAAAGGGTAACTGGTGCATCGAGGATTTCCATGATTGATGGTTTTTCTAGTTATAACCAAATTTTCATCTTACTTGGAGATAAAGAAAAGACAACTTTCACCACTCCCTGGGGTACATTCATGTATGCCAAAATGCCCTTTGGTCTTGTTGAGTCTCCATTTTTACACTTCTAATGCCCTATATTACCCTCTATCTGAGCCTATTATACCTATGATATGTGTATCTAATTGACTGTTTCCTCCATAAATACACTTGATGACCTTGTTCATGTGCATAAAAGGTAACGTATGATTAAGGCATGTTTTGTTTAATTTTCTTGAGTTAATTTAATTAAAATGGTTGATTTTGCATGATTCTAATCATTTGATCTTAAGTAACATTCATATAGTATTTACGGTCGCCTCTGTGATCATCCAGTACCAAAGGAGTAGTTATGTGGTATTCCAGTACCAACACCTATGCTAATTTGGTACTCATGGCTACAACTGTGCTAATTCGGTACTAAAACCCTATCTACAAGATTCTGGTACCGACATTCTGGTACTAGATTTTCACCTCGATTTCTAAGCCAATAATGATAAATCTAAACATTTTGGTACATGGATTTTGTCCAGAGAGGTGTTTTCATGTAGACATGTGTGTTAGAATTCACCCAGCTTGCACATGTGGACCTCCAGCTTAGGGGGAATGATTCATCCTAAAATTGTCAAATATTTCTAAATTGAAATATTGTGCCTTGATTTTCTTGCAGATGGAAGCATATCATACAAAAAAAATCCACTGGGTTTTTAGAAAATATATCTAGATACAAAACCCATAAATCATTCCTCAAAATTCACAACGAACAGAGAGATATTGAAGTATCTATAACACAAATTTGTAATATCTGGTGAAAAACCCAGATTTTGTGCATAAACAGTTTGAACGAATTCTCAGTTGGGGGATTTGTTCTGGTCCATCCCCATTGAATTTACTTGTATATATATGAAGGAAGGAGTACTGGGAGAAGGGGAATTATTATGTTGTAAGATCAGTTCTTGAAGAAGGAGGAATTGTTATCATGTAGGTTTGAATTTTGAAGATTGTTGATTGTATCCATACTTCTCAAGTAATGATATAAGTTGCAATTCATGGATTTCACATGTATGTTCAAGTCTTCTTCTCTGTAATTCTTTATTAAGATTCCTTATTGGTATGGAAAGGGCCCACTGACCCAATCAATGTAAGCTTCATCGTATTTTGTTTGTAATTATAATTATGGATTTTTGTCTCTGTGTGTGTGTGAACATAGTAATTTTGTACTTAATCATAACATTTAAAATTCAGCCCTGTTATATTTAAGTGATACATTTGATGACATACAATATACATGTGTGATGAATTTAATTAAGTAATATTTTTATGTATAGTAGGAGTGAAATGATTCATGATTGATTAACTGTTATTTTTGTGTGTGATCATTTATTTCTAAATTGTGTCCTTTTAATCTTAGCTTTTATCTTGCAAAGTGTGGCAGTACATGAATAGTTTGAGAGTCCATCCTTCGCATTACATGAGCCAGGAAATGAAGGATCTCATTTAAAACCTTTGTTTCCTGTGTATAAATAAAGTAACTTTTCATAATCGTCGTGTTGCATTGAATTTCCTTTTCTGATTTGAAAAGTGTGCAAAACTAGACAGCTTGCAAGTTGATGTTGAATTGAGTGATTATAGGAGTAAGATCAGAATCCATATTTCACCTTCATGAGCTAGTAAATGGACAATCATGTTTCCTGTAAGAGATCCTTTGGAGGGCATGTTAGCTAGAGTCTTTTCTTTGAATTTTGTTCTTTAATTTTTGCATAGTGTGTAAAACATAGATTAAGGATTACAAAACAGAGTGTTAATTATTGTTAGTTTAGTTTCTCTAGGAGATAGAATCAAGGTTCATATTTTCCTTTCATGAGCCATCAATGAATAGGTCCATCACCTAAGAAAGATCTTAAATCATATGCTTGTCTATGTGTTTTTCTTTCTAAATTTTAAATTGTGTAAAGAGTGTTATCTTTGAAGTGTGAAAACAAAGTATTTTGTTATTGATGGTTTTCTTATCTAAGCTATACTAAACAAACATAGGAACCTATCTATTATCAGCACATATAGTGCATCAACTCTACTAATTATGAATCCTGGACGATAATTTATGTTTGGTAATATATTATGCATATAATTGCACCAACAGTTTGGCGTCATTGTCGGGGAGTTGTAAATGGTAATAGGTAGTATTTAAATCAGATTTCTTTAATCATTTTGGATTAGTTTTATGGATGGCCTAAGGGCAAAGAAAAGACGGTAAGACATGTGGGAAGAGCCCATGCATCCACTTTTGTGGGGTTGCTCCAAAGTTAGGTTGTACTCTCTTCTTTTGATGCAAGTGTGTTTTTATTGACAATTTAGTTTTATTTATGATGAGCTAACTTGCATGAACCAATAACCTGGTGACAATGGGGTCCCAGTAATGCAAGGAGTTCAAGTTTGGTGTTTTTTATTTTTGCAAATATTTTTAATTTCTTAGTTTTAATATTCAAACCTTTGATGATAAATAATTTTTGGGCATGAGAAGTGGGACCCTTAGTATATGTAATTCACCTTACCTAAACAAGAATAGCTTCATCTCTAAAAACTTGGATAATAAATAAGTTAATCATCTTGGGATGTATTATTTTATGTGTTCCTCTCTTCAAATGAGATCTAAAGCTATGCTATATCACTTTTACTTTAAAAGGTAATCTATCCAGGGAGGCCTATTAGTCAAAGTCATTTCAAAAACTCTTGGCTACTATCCTATAATCATATTAGAGTCACATTCAACCCTTTCCCCTAATTTTGATCAAAAACATATTGGATAAGGCTTAACGCCAAATCATTAACATATCTAATCTATTACTCATGACTACACTTTTATGTCATAACTACTTTGACATGGGCAAGAAGTGTGAAGCATAAGCTAGGAATTTTATATTGTTTAATGGGAACTTAGGAGCTGAAGAAGGATGAAACTTCAGGGAATGCTTGATCGAGTGAAGAGTATCATCAATTGTGAAATTTTGAAAATCATTGTTGCATGAGGACATCCAATGACTTAAGCATGGAGGAATGTGGAGTCTCCATTTTGACACTTCTAATGCCCTATATTACCCTCTATCTGAGCCTATTATACCTATGTTATGTGTATCTAATTGACTATTTCCTCCATAAATACACTTGATGACCTTGTTCATGTGCATAAGAGGTAACTTATGATTAAGGCATGTTTTTTTTTAATTTTCTTGAGTTAATTCAATTAAAATGGTTGATTTTTCATGATTCTAATCATTTGATCTTAAGCAACATTCATCCAGTATTGTCGGTCGCCTTTGTTCTCATCCAGTACCAAAGGAGTAGGTCTGTACTATTCTGGTACCATCACATGTGCTAATCCGGTACTCATGACTACAACTGTGCTAATCTGGTACTAAAACCCTATCTACAGGATTCTGGTACTAGCATTCCGGTATTAGATTTTCACCTTGATTTCTTGGCCGATAATGATAAATATAAACATTTGGGTACATGGGTTTTGTCCATAGAGGGGTTTTCATGTGGATATGTGCATTATAATTCACCCACCTTGCACGTGTGGACCTCTAGCTCAGGGGGAACGATTCAGCCTAAAATTGTCAAATATTTCTAAACTACCATATTATACCTTGATTTTCGTGAAGATGGAAGCATATCGTACAAAACCATCCAATAGATTTTTAGAAAATATATCCATATACAAAACCCATAATTCGTTCCTCAAAATTCACAATGGACAAAGATATATCGAAGTATCTTTAACCCAAATTTGTAATATCTGGTGAAAAACCCAGATTTTGTGCATAAACAGTTTGAACGAATTCTGAGTTGGGGGATTTTTTTTGATCCATCCCCATTGAATTTAATTGTATAGATATGAAGGAAGGAGTATTGGGAGAAGGGGAATTATTATGTTGTAAGTTCATTTCTTGAAGAAGGAGGAATTGTTATCATGTAGGTTTGATTTTTGAAGATTGTTGATTGTACCCCTACTTCTCAAGTAATGATATAAGTTGCAATTCATGGATTTCATGTGTATCTTCAAGTCTTCTTCTCTGTAAGTATTTCTTAATATTCCTTATTGGTACGGAAAGGGCCCACTGACTGTTGAAGGAAAATCTTCCTGCAGACAGGTAGATCTCCTCAAAGAGCTAGACTTTTAACTCTAAGATAGAAAGTGCTTATCATGGTCACTAACTTCCTTTTAGGCCTACACAAACTAATGCATAAAGAGGAAGGAGGGAAGATGTACCTTTTACCGGTGTTTGTCCCTGCACGCTCCGAGTTGAGCTCCAATCTTTCACTCCTCGATGGATCCTGTAGACAAACAAAGTACAACCACTTCCTACTCTATCAAGATTAGTCCGAAATAGATCTATCTACTAAAGAGACAAATTCATGTGAGATTGAACATGAATTAGAAAGAAACGGGCCAAGTAAATTATATTAATGAGGACAAAAACATTACTTACAGCTGTAGATGGAATGTGATAGCTCTGCCAAGTCCTCCTTGTCTAACCCTTGCTCAAAAGTTCCACGGTCTTAATGATGATAGCTTCACTGATTAGCCTCCACTTCACTATGTATCACTTATGAGATCATAAGTTTGATATGATTCTCCATCAAGATCCCTCTTTCACCATGAGAAAGCTTGCTTATATAGCCTTGGAAAGGCTCAACAACTTGAGATATCTTTGGGGTGAGTTCATGATTTTCCTCCTTTAGTTAGGGATCTGCCCTAAGATCATGGCCTGATTGAGGATTTGAATCCAATTGCCTTCTAAGAATGAAAATATCCTTTCCCCATTCTTCTAAACAAATCAACTGCTACCCAGAATAGGTAGCGCTCCCTCAAAAAGGCACTCAGAGCATTATAACTCTCCCTAGTAGTGTATAGGGGAGTGCCAGTACTCCTGAGGGTAGGAGAGCTCCTGCAAAAGGGCAAAGGAGTGTTATAACACTCCCTGCTAACTTATGGGGGGGCGCCAACACTCCTGAGAGAGGTATAGGGGAGCGCTCCACTCCAAAAACTTAGTTTTTTGGGTGCTTTCAGATGGTAAGAGGTTCATAAGCCTGTTGACTCATTTCTCTTCTTCCAAATCAGATGTTTGAGGTGTTTCAAGTGTCCTTCTCATGTCATTATAGGCACGACATAGGCATCATGGCAGTATGGTTTCTTTGACACTTGTGACACTTGCGACACTTATAATGACGACACTTGCAACACTATTGAAGTGATTAATTTTGATGTGTAACACTGAACCAATCAAGGTAAGCTTCATTTTATTTTGTTTGTAATTATAATTCTGGATTTCTCTCTGTGTGTGTGAACATAGTAATTCTGTACTTAATCATAGCATTTAAAATTCAGCCCTGTTATATTTCAGTGATACCTTTGATGACATACAATATATATGTGTGATAAATTTTATTAAGAGTTTTATGTATAGTGGGAGTGCAATGATTCATGATTGATTAACTATTATTTTTGTGTGATCATTTATTTTTGAATTGTGTCCTTTTAATCTCAACTTTTATCTTGCAAAGTGTGGCAGTACATGAATAGTTTGAGAGTCCATCCTTAGCATTGCATGAGCCAACAAATGCAACACCTCATTTAAAACCTTTGTTTCCTGTGTAGAAATAAAGTAACTTTTCATAATTGTCGGGTTGCATTGAATTTCCTTTTCTGATTTGAAAAGTGTGCGGAACTAGACAACTTGCAAGTTGATGTTGAAGTGAGTGATTACAAAAGTAAGATCATAATCTATATTTCACCTTCATGAGCTAGTAAATGGACAATCATGTTTCTTGTAAGAGATCCTTTGGAGTGCATGTTAGCTAGAGTCTTTTCTTTGAATTTTGTTCTTTAATTTTTGCATAGTGTGTAAAACATAGATTAAGGATTACAAAACAGAGTGTTAATTATTTTTAGTTTAGTTTCTCTAGGAGATAGAATCAAAGTTCATATTTTCCTTTCATGAGCCATCAATGAACAGGTCCATCAACTGACCAAGAGCTTAAATCATATGCTTGTCTATGAGTTTTGCTTTCTAAATTTTGAATTGTGTAAAGAGTGTTATCTTTGAAGTGTGAAAACAAATTATTTTGTTATTGATGGTTTTATTATCTAAGTTATACTAAACAAACATAGGAACCTATTTGTTATCGACACTTATAGTCCATAAAATCTACTGATTACGAATCTCGGTCGATAATTTATGTTTGGTAATATATTATCCATATAATTGCACCAATAGGTCTGATGAATGTAGGAGAAAACTTTCAGCGAGCCATGAATATTGCTTTCATTGGAGAAACAGACAAGCTCATGGTAATCTATCTGGACGACATCACAGTCTTCTCCAAATCTGACAAAGAGCACTGTGAGCAT
Organism: Picea glauca; assembly: GCA_000966675.3. Taxonomy (NCBI): domain Eukaryota; kingdom Viridiplantae; phylum Streptophyta; class Pinopsida; order Pinales; family Pinaceae; genus Picea; species Picea glauca. The sequence continues at coordinate 351,193 of JZKD02S1720909.1, forward strand.
TTAAAAAGGGTTTTCTTGAAATGCAGAAAGTTTGGTCTCTCCTTGAATCCCAAAAAGTCTATGTTTTCCATGAAGGAGGGAAAGTTGTTGGGCCACATAGTATCAACTAGGGGATTTGGGATCGATCCCAGCAGAGTTGAATTGATCCAAACCTTGTCACTGTCGAGATCTAGGAAAGAAGTCCGGTGTTTCCTCGGAAAAAACAATTTTTTGAGGAGGTTTGTTGCTAACTTTGCTGAGATGGTAAAGCTTATAACAACCATGTTAAGGGAAATGAAGTTAAATGTAAAGTCTCAAAATTCTTTTGAGCTGATAAAGAAAGCCTTGACTGAAGCTCTTGTGCTAACCAGTCTTGATTACTCAAAGGATTTCCTTATTTTCTCATTTGCTTCATTTGACATTGTGGCAGTTTTTTTATTACAGAAGAATGTTGAAGGGATAGAGCAACCCATTTCCTTTTTTAGTCGATCATTGAGAGATGAAAAGACCAAATATGACATCATGGAGAAGTAATCCTATGCATTAGTGAAGGCCCTTAAAGATTTTAGAGTCTATGTTTTGCATTAAAAAATTATTGCATATGTCCCTTCAGCTTCTCTGAAGGGCATTCTCTTTCAGCCTGACATAGACGAGATAAGGAGAAAGTGGATCACCAAAAACCTCAAGTTTGATCTTGAAATAAAACCCACCAAACTAATTAAAGGCCAGTTTTTATCCAAGCTACTTGATGAATCTAATTGTAAAGTATTGGGGGTTAACTTCATCAACACTTGCTCAAAAATTCAGCAGGATGAGTTGTCTGATGGAGTCCCTCAAGAGAACCCTCCATTGGCAGAATGCACCTGGTATAAAGATGTTATATATTTCCTACAGGAGTTAAGGTCCCCTGATGGCATGGGAAAAAGAAAGGTAGGAGCTTTAAAGCTCAAAGAAATGAGGTATTGCATGATTGACCAGGTCTTGTATTGGAAAGACCCTCTAGGAGTGTTTCTGAGATGTCTAGACCCACAAGAGGCCCAAAATATTATGTTTGAGTTTCATGAAAGCCTATGTGGGGGAAACCATTTATGGAAGACTACATTCTACAAAATCCTCAGGGTTGGGTACTACTAACCCACTTTATTCATTGAGGTCTGCAGAAAGATTAGAGCCTGTATCAAATGTAAAAAAAATTCAGGAAAGAAGAAGCTCAAATCTCTACCACTAAATCCTGTGGTAGCTTCAATACCCTTTCAGCAGTGGGGCCTAGAACTTATTGGGGAAATTCATTCTGCATCAAGCGGTCAACACAGGTGGATCTTAACTGCAACATATTATTTCACCAAGTGGATAGAATATATTTACACCAGGAGTTCTTCACACAAAGTGATCATTAGCTTCCTGGAGGATATCATAGCAAGGTTTGGTTGTAGAAACAGAATTATCACTGATAATGCTGACTCATTCAATTCTAAGCCTTTGGTCAAGTTCTATGAGTAGTTTGGGATTTCATTAGTTCACTCAACTCCTTATTATCCCCAGGGAAATGGACTGGCAGAGTCCTCTAATAAAACTATGATCAATCTCATTAAAAGACTGTTAGAAGACAATAAGAAGGCCTGGGATTCAAATCTTAATTCACTTTGTGGGTTGATCGAGTGAAAACAAAGAGGTCCCTAGGAATCTTCCCTTTCCAACTTGTTTATGGGACCGAAGTTGTTTTTCCTTCTTAGTTGGCTTTACCTGTAGAAAAATTCTTTTAGGATCATCAAGGAGAGCCTGATGATATGATCAGAAGGATTCATCAATTGGTGGAGGTCCAAAATACTAGACAGCAGGTGGTGGACATAAATCATGATCGTCAACAAAGGATCAAGAAGGAATTTGACAGAAGGGCGAGAAAAGAAGACTTCTAGCTGGGAGATCTAGTGCTTAAATGAGATGCACCTAGGCAGGACAAGGGAAAGAATGGAAAATTTGATTCCCTTTGGATCGATCCCTTCAATATTTCTAAATCATCTCCAAACAATACTTATAGGTTGCATAATATGGAGGGTGATGAAGTTTTTGGGGGCCCCATAAACTGGCACTTCCTGAAGAGGTTTTCTTTTTAAGGTTGCAGTTGAATTCCCTCCATTGTAAATACCGTTCATGTTTTTGCTTTATAAAAGACTCCACAACCCAACAATAAGGCAATGGAGTTGTGCATTATTGGTAGCTCACAGGGGGCATGTCATCCCCCATGGATCCTAATTTTATAACATAATCCTATCAAGACATTTGGGATTGTGTTTATCTACCTAAGTCTGCATTTTTTCTTGTCTTTTCCCCTTTTCACAGACGCGATCATGGTTTTCTTTTCCCTCCCAGCATGTATTTTTCTTTCATTTTCTTCATCCTTGTCGACCGACCAGTTTTCCCTATCAACATGCCTGAAAGATATCAGCCCTGAATTTCTCTATCTCTTCCAAAGGGCGATCACTTCTCCCCTTTTCCTCCATCACTGAGCCTTGTTTCCCCAAACCTAATTCAGTCCATCCAAGTCTCTATTTTCACAGTTTGTAACACTAGAAATGGTCAAATAACAAATCAAATCAAGCGAGGGGGAAAAGACCAAGTTTCATTGGGAAGGATCCATCAATGGAGTAGATCGATGGCCATTGGATGACGCTAATCACAGATTTTTACAAGGAATAGCATCAAGAAGAGTCGCAATTTTGTGAGTCAAGAGAGCAAGGGAGCAGAGCCATTAGAACGCTGCGTAATGCAAACTCCCAAAGGGACAAAGTCTGATGTGTTGAAAGACCGAGTGTACTAATATGCAGAAGTTCCAAAGCCTAGGATTAGAGGGATTTGTCTGATCTCGTGCGAACAGGTGGCAATTGGTTGGCTTTTTCAGGATTTGGCATTTCGCGGTTCTTGTAAAAAACAATGTACCCGTAGCTCGAAACCCCAAAACGTGAAAACAAGAAGTGCCCAAGGTCTTAGCCCAAGGTCATAGATGATGACCATATTGATGAAATATAATGAAGGTGCTGACACAAATTAATCCCCATCGCGATTTCGGAAAACAGGAGACTGAAGGACGAGGAGTTGACTCCTTCCTATCGCCGATACTCAAAATTCACGAAGCACCTTTGGTTTTACGCAGGGTCATAGCCCACAGTCACATGGAAAGTGGGGCCAAGAGAAATATAAGCATTTGTTCAGTCCACAGACAACTAAGGCCAACTAAGGAAATGATCCTGACCATCGGTTCGGAAAGAAGATCGAACTGTTGGTTTGGGCAGGGCGACTTCACAATACCAGGAATCGGGATTCCTGAGATTTAGCATGCGAGAATCCTCGACATAAGAAATGTCAAAATTATTTTGAAGAAAGGTGCAGTATCATGGCCCTCGATTACATCAAGGGTGGAGCCAGAAGAAAAGGAGGCCAACCTCTGAGCCTTGGAGAGAATGCACGTGGTCGTCTCTTGTGCCTATAATCTTGGCCACCCTCCAGGGAAGAAATAAGTTAATGAATATTGAGCAGGTGGTTGAAGCTTTAGCTCAATCCATAAATGGAATATGTGGAAGGTATGGAGCAATCATCCCATGGTACCCCTATGTACAGGTCCCCCTACAAGAGCCATGTAGATTTGATGTTCCCGTCAGACAAGAAGAGCCCGTGCACATTGACTTGGAATTTAATGGCTCAACAACTCTCCTACTATTAGTGGTGAGTTTCTTTGAGTATATATACTCAATTTTTATGTTTTTGTAAGGGTCGATGGTTGAGCTAGGCTCTTGTATTGTAAAGTTTTGATGAATCATTGATTTTCTTGGTTATGCAATTGTATCTGAGACTTCTTGTTTAATGAAAGTCATGTTCTCTCCATCTCTCTGTAAACACTGCTTTAAGACACTCGAAATTGGAAGATCCAATTGAGGGTGATTGTGTTGTTGTGATGTATGTTTTATCATGACAATATTTTTACCAGTTTTAAATCAAGTTTATGTACTATCTCTTCCTCCTCACACTGAGTAACTTGGAGTTGGAGGATCCAGTCGAGTTGCTACAACAACATTGTTATGAAGGTTTGATCACCTTGCTATTGTAATTGTGTCACTTAGGCACATTTTTAGCATCTTGTATTTCTTCCCCAAGATACTATAAGTCCTAATGCCCATAACAGTCTTGTTCATCATTCTCACCGAGTCTTCCCTTTTCTCATTTTAAACTCAACTTCTTGACTGAAGTTAGATCAGGACCTCACCTGCTTGTGCATGTCTAGCCTAGTTTTCTGAGTTAAACAATATTCTCCTGGGTCTGCACCCATTCGACCACCCTAATTCATTATTGTGACATTTAAAATCGATGGGTATTAGGCTTACCTCTGCTACAATTTAGAGGTGACTTCTTATGCTAACACTAGGTTGCATGGAATATCTAAGGAAATTGTTTTAGATAGAGATACAAAGTTTACTTCAAACTTTTGGAGAGGATTATTTAATGTATTTGGTATGAATCAAAATTTTAGCATAGCATACCATCCACTGTCAGATGTGTGGATAGATAGATTCAATCAAGTTATCGAGGACATGTTGAGGATGTATGTGATGGATAAGCTATCTAAGTGGGAATATTACTTTCATTTTTTTGATTTTTCCTATAATAATGGGTATCAGGCTTCATTGAATATGATCCCATTTGATGTTTTTCATGGAATAAAATGCAATACTCCAATGAGTTGGGAAAACCCAATAGATAGAGTGGTAGTTGGGATAAAATTTCTCAAGTTTATGGAAGATCATATAGTTAAAATTAAACTGAATTTGAAGGAAACACAATATAGACATAAGATTTATGCAGATAAGAATAGGACATCTAGAGAATTTAAAGTGGGAGAGCATGTACCTTTGAAAGTGAAGCCCAAGATGAATTTGGGAAGTTGTACAAATTTGACAGCCAAATTCTGTGGTCCATTTGATATATTGGATAGAATAGGGCCAGTTTCATACATTCTTGCATTTCTTTCTTCCATGAATGTGCATAATGGATTTCATGTCTCTTTTCTTAAAAAGTGTGTCCAAGATCCTAGCCATGTTATTGATTGGAATTTGACTCAGGTAGATCCAGAAGGATACTTTCAGGTCCAATCGATGTGCGTATTGGAAATGAAGGTCAATGTGCTCTGGAATCAAGCCATAGGATTGGTAAAGGTTTAGTGGACCTTCTACAGTCATGAATATTCCATGCAAGTAGAGTACTTGCAACGTTTTGAAGAATTTTGAAAATTTTGATTTTATGTTTTGTATATGCACTAAGGACAATGCCAAAATAAGGGGGAGGGGAATGTCATACCCCGGTTTTGAATTCCATAATTTATAATGTACTTTTCACATATAATGCTTAGGTTGGTGAGACAATATTTTAAGGCCATAGTGCTTAGAAATGTAATTCTTATAATATTATTAATAAAATACATCATTGATTCCAAGAAGAACAAGGACAAAGATAGGGGGA
>JZKD02S1720909.1:361990-373217 GCA_000966675.3 Picea glauca
AAAAACCTAACCCTAGGAGATGAAGCGCCAAAAGTCATGTGGGCCCCGTTTGGGTAAGTTAGTACATCAACTTCTCGGGGTCGTAACTTTTGCATACAATCTCTGTTTTAGGTGTATGATAGCTTGTTGGAAAGGTATCATAGAGGAGATTCATTTTGGGGGATAAATCATACCTTCAACTATCATTGAGAACCTTGATCTTGAAAAAACTTCATTTGGGCCCTCAAAATGGCCCCAGAAGTTAAAAACTACTAAAAATAGTAAATTGCCAAATTTGCCAGAAAATTGTTTTGAGACAGTCAGAAAAGGTGGGTGGCCACCGATACCCACCTGTATCAATCCTCCCTCCTTAGGAAGCAATGGTTTCCATTGCGTTGAGTTCCTGGGGGAGAGGGAAAAGCATTTGTTGAATCTGCATCTTGCTGAGCTGCTTGCCTTTCTGGAGACGTTGCGCTGCTCAGTTTGTGGAAGTCTGTCACGAACCTGTTGAGGCTGAGGTTGTTCAACAATTTGGGCTACATGAGAGGATGGTGTGCAGAAGGAATATTTTCTCTTTTTTGCAACCTTATCAACCTGCTTCTGTTGGATATAAGGTGCTTGAGATGAAGTTGTAGTGGTTGCAGTGTCCTTCTATTCCCATTTTGAGCATATTGTGAAGAAGCTGAATTTTGTAGTATGAGATACTACCTTGCGGCACTTTTTAGGTGGAACAGTAGTTAGAACTACCTTTGGTATTCTATAGAGATGACGCCCTAGAGAAACAATGACACTATAGGGTCGAGACTCATAAACAGTATGGCGCTTCCACATATATGGTTGGCCCAAGAGAACATCACAGACATCTAGTGGGGCAACATCACATAATAACTCATCCTTGAAGGTTTGGATGCCATATCACAATTGACATTACTGATTGACACAAAGATTTCATCCTTGGAGAAGCCACCAGATGTTGTATGGCTGTGGGTGTGATATTGTCGACAATCCCAATTGTTTGACGACCTTTGCTGAGATGAGGTTCTTCTAGCTTCCGCTATCAACAATAAAATTCAGCGGGGTCCCCTTCACCCACATCTGTAAATGAAAAAGCTGCTCCCCCTCTTTAGGATCTGTTGGTTCTTTTGGTTGAATTATTGCGGTCGTGACAATAGCAGTGGGGTTTGCGTCAATGATTTGTCCTTTACCAGTATTTTCAAAATCAAATTCAGAGTCAGGGTTCGGCTCCTTGTCTTTGATCTCATCCACCAATGACTATTTTGAGTGGCATTCATTATTGTTGTGACAGGGGATTTTGTGGAAATCGCACCATTTTTCGGTGTCCTTCTTTGTCTTCCTATGACCCTTCTTTTCATGTGGCTTGGACTGGTTTTCAGGAGACTATTTGTTAGGGACATCTTTGTCATAATTTGGTTGTTGCGGATTTGCAGAACCAAAATCCCATTTGTTCTGGTGCTTAAATTTATGCTCGATTTTAATAGCATATCGATAGGCTACACTGAGTGATGAGATGTCCAGAAAATCCATTTCAGTTTGGATGTATCTGTGTATAGTCCCATGGTATTTCAGAACCAAATGTTGTTCGAAGTCTTTCATACCCAGCTTTGTGCACAAGGTATGTAAGGTATTGGTGAACTATGGAACTACTTGGCCCCTCTCTTGCCATAGTGTGGTCCATCTCATGTACTGGTCCTCATAGTTTCCAATAGGGTAATATTGTTCCTTTACCGCATCCACAAAAAAACCCCAAGTGGGATTGACCCCATATATTTCAAAATCCTTTGTGGAACTCTACTCCCAATAAATTTCCCACCAATGTTTGACATGGTGGAGAGCTTTAAGGAGTGCAAAGGTGATATTTTCTTTGTTGGAAAATTTGTGAACATAGAAATAACCTTCTAGCAGATTTAATCATTTGTCTAGGGCTTCTACATCTATTTGTCCTTCAAATATAGGAATATCATAATTAACTTGTACCTTGAAAGGTGAGGTGCCTCCAAAGTGGTTTCTTGTTGAAGATAAGCTTGTTTCTATCAGAAGGCATTGAAGGATGTGGGAAAAATTCTCCATCATTTCATCCCTCTGTCGCGTGAGAGCTTGCTCAAGCAACAAACTGATAGGATCGTCTGCTCTGTCATTTTTCTTTTCTTCCGCCATTGAGGGTTTCTTGGGTGTGGAAGAGAAATTGTACTCAAGAGAGACAAGCTCAAGACCCAACTTTCTATACTCAGACTTTGTTGGGGACATGCACTAAAAAAAATGACCAAGAACAACTTGCTCTGATACCATTGATCTGGATTATTTTCGGCATGAAATGAGATTGGAGATATAATAAAGAAATGCATAGAGATATCACAGATATTCAATAATATAACAGAAATACATTAGAGATGAAACCATAAACACATATATACAGTAATAAATGATTTCTATTAATGAATTAAATGTACAGAGACTATAAAATACAGAGTGAAAGACTCGATAGAATGGTGGTAGCTTATCTCTGAGAAGAGATGTGACGGCTACTCGCATTTGCAAGACGATGATTACAATGAGGCTCTGAAGTCCTTTTTACAATAAATAGGAATGACAAAATTCATAGACATCCAAAAACCTAACCCTAGGAGATGAAGCGCCAAAAGTCATGTGGGCCCCATTTGGATAAGTTAGTACATCAACTTCCCGAGGTCGTAACTTTTGCATACGATCTCTATTTTAGGCGTATGATAGCTCGTTGGAAAGGTATCATCAAGGAGATTCATTTTGGGGGATAAATCATGCCTTAAAATATCATTGAGAACCTTTATCTCAAAAAACCTTCATTTGGGCCCTCAAAATGGCCCTAGAAGTTAAAAACTGCTAAAAATAGTAAATTATCAAATTTTCCAGAAAACTGTTTTGAGCTAGTCGGAAAAGGTGGGTGGCCACCGATATCCACCTAGATCATCTTTGCTCCAAAGTTAAACCAACTTTTTTTTTTTAAGTCTTTGATGGTGGTGCTTTGATCAAAATGATTGTTAATTGTTTGTTGTCTTCTATTCATGGTTTTCATTAATTGTGTTCTTTGTTCCTCCAAATGAATTAACTAATAATAGCTTGATTGAAGAGGACATACTTCTTCTTCATCTTCAATTCCTATGGGAATAGCTAACACATTGACTTTCAATTGTATTGGAAATATGACCTGATTTCCATATACTAAAGTGTAAAGTGAATTTCCTATGTTTCCTTTTGGAGTAATTTAGATTTCCTAAAGAGAGTCTACCAAATTTTTGTGTCAATTTATTTGATTCATTGAAATTATATTTTTAAGTACTTGAATCAATGTCTTCTTGGTTGATTCAACCAAAATATTTTATTGAGGATAATAGTTTGATGATTGTCCCATTAATTGATCCATAATATCTTTGTCGAACGAAATGAATACAGATTATTATCAAAATATGCTTCACACAAAATAACAAATATACAGTAAAACTGGTTTCTATTCAATAAGGAAATAAGATGAAACTGTAAAATGCAGTGGAAACAAGCTTACTAGAATGGTGGGGGCTTATTTCTAAGAAGTGATGTGGCAGGTGTGCCCATTCGCAAGAATATGATTACAATGAGGCTCTGAAGTACTTTTTACAATAAATAGGAATGTCAAAAACCCTAGACATCCAATAAACCTAACCCTATGAGATGAAGTGCCAAAAGTTATGTGGGCCCTGTTTGTGTAAGTTAGTACATCAACTTCTCAGGGTCATAACTTTTGCATATGATCTCTGTTTTAGGCACACGATATCTTGTTGGAAAGGTCTATCCAAGCCCTAAAAAATGTTTTTTAGGGCCTCAAAACAACCCCGCAAGTCAGGGACCTGAAAACTAGGGAAAAAATTGTCAAACTGGAAAAATTCCAAAATAAGCCAGTTGGAATAGGTGGGAGGCCACCGTCATCCATATGGATCATTCCTCCTCCCTTAGGAAGAAATGGTCTCCATTGTGTTAAGTTCCCCCATCATATGAGGAATGTTTTTCTAAATTTGGCCTCGGGTGAGCCACTTTCCTTGGTGCAGGAGTTGCCCTTCTTTGACAACTCGATAAAGATGGATCCTTTGTTGGTGAGTTCCCTTAATTTGTTTGTCCATAATATGATCATTGGATTCCTATTGTATGCATTTAGGGTTGAGATATGTTGGTTTCAGTTGTTCTGCTATCTCTGAGGTGTCCAATAATGGTGGGAAATATGGTCGAAGGATATCCACATTGAACACTGGGTGCAAGCCAAGGAAAGGAGGAATGTTGAACTCAAAAGCATTATCACCCACAACCTTGGTGATGGTGTATGGACCATAATGGAGTGGGAGAAGCTTCCAATGGGATCATGTAAGGCGCTTTTTATGAAAGTGAAACCAAAATTTGTCATCGACTTGAAACTTATGTGGCACCCGGTGTTGATCATGGTGTTACTTGTACTTGTCATTGAACTTCAGTAAGATATCCTGAACCTATTGGTGGATCTGTTGGATCTGCTCAATGAACTGGGTGTCTTTTTCAACTGCAATTAGAGCAAGATATGGGTCGGTCGAGGTGACCGCAAAGGGTAGTGCAACATCTATGGGACCCAATGGTTGGAATCCCAACCCCACCTGAAAGGGAATGTGGTGTAATGACCCTTTACTTATTAATATGAATAATTTCATAAATAATCCTAAAAATTAGCTAAATTATAATTAATTATTATATAACCTTAATTAATTATCTGTTATGAATTAATTTTTTTTTTTTTACTATGATTAGCTTAAGTATGATTAACTCTTTAATTAAGGGTTAATGAATGATTAATTATTAAGTGAGTCATTAATTGATTAAGTATTAAATTAATGGTTAAAAATAAAATGTAATGATTAAATGGGGTTATGTATCCCATAGGAGGATAACGTAACCCATACGTAAAAGGGAACATTAAGTAAAGGATAAGATAATTAATAAGAAATAAATGAATGGATAGGGCATTAATAAAGAGATAAGGTGTTTGGTGGGGGAAATGAAGGTGCGAGGGCGGTGAAGGAGGCATAAGGGAAGGAGAAGGATTATGGAGAGGATATTCATTCATGCATTGGATGAGAGGGGAAAATGGGGAGTATTGGGACAGAGTTAGGTGGCAGTGGCATGTACAGTGCACCAGGGCGGAGGGGTTTTGGGCTCGGAGGGCTAGGACGTCCATCGATGTCCTAGGGCTAGGCGTACTAGTCGGTAGGGTGGTTGGTTTTGGGGTGTTCTAAGGAGCAGGTTCAAGCGAAGGTTCAAGCTGCCGCAGATAGCATCAGAGACAGGTATTTAAACTCAAAATTGTGAATTGTTTACTTAAATTTAGTATTTATTGCCAAATTTTATTTACGCAAGTATGGAGATAGCTTTGCAAATTATGAAAATTATACTTCTTAAAAGCTTACAGAAATTAAGTAATTTGGTAGAAATATAAGTGTCTTTAAAAATCTGGTCTTTACATCTATATAAATGTCTTTACAATTCTGGGCACTACATGTGGCCAGTTGAGTTATGCAGGGATCGATTGTAGCTATGTCAAACATAGAGGAGACTCTCATCCCATTTGCGAGGGTTCTTGGAATTATACATGCACATGATATGCATGATCATTCGATTTATGACCTCAGGTTGGCCATATTTCTATGGGTGGAAGGCCATGGATTTGGTGAGCTTGGTGTCCAACAGTGACCAGAGACTTGACCAGAATGTGCTGAGAAATTGACTATCTCAATATGAGATAATGGATTGTGGGATTCCAAAATGTACCCAGACTCATTCAAATAAGATCTTGGTAGTGGCCTCTATTGTGATTCTCTTCTTGTAGGTGGCTAGAATCACCATCTTAGAAAATCAATCCACAACCACAAAAACATAGTCATTTTCCCTCTTGGTGGATGAGAGGCCCAACATGCAGTCCATTGAGATGGATTCCCATGGCCCTTTGATTCTAAGAAAGTAAAATTCTTGGGATTGATAAAGGATATGGTGGTTTCTCTAGCACAATTACCCATGAAGAGTGTAGTGATGGACATTGTGGTGGCCAACATACCCCCAAAGTTTGGCATGCTATTATCTAGAACTTAGGCTAAGAAGGTTGGAAGATCATTGCAAATGGACCTCACTTATGCCACCATTCTTGTGTTTGGTGGTGAGCACATGAGGCTCTATAGAGAGGTAAGGTTAGCCTACATATTCAGTGATCATCAGAACCCAAGAAATTACCCCATTTATGATGTTAAGGATGGGTTTGGTTCATCTATTTTTAATTTAGATGATGATGAACCTGAAATATCAGTCAGCCAAAGCAGAGATCAACCAATGAATGGTCAATAAAACAAGGTGTGGAAGATGTATTTCTATGGATCTTCATCAAAAGATAGATCTGGTGCAGGTATTCTCCTCATTTCCACTTCAGAAGAAGTTATAACCCTCTCTTATAAGCTGGAGTTTGAGACTACTAACAATATAGTTGAATATGAAGCTCTAGTATTGGGGTTGAGGTCTGCCAAAGATATGGCCATTGATTGTTTAGCAACTTTTGGTGATTCTGAGTTGGTCATCAATCAAGTGAAGAATATCTATCAAGCTAAGCAATAGAGGCTCAATAAGTACATAAATGAGGTATGGGATCTGATCGATAATTTATTTATAGCATTTAACATTTGTTTCATTCCCAGAGAACAAAATCAGAAGGATGATTCTCTGGCCTTAGCTGCCAACACATTCAAGCCTCCCATTGGCCCAAATATTAAATATTAGGTGGAAATTAGACATAGAACAACCATACTAGACAACATAAAGAACTGGAAAGTATTTAGTGATGATTTAGAGTTGCAGATATTTCTTCACACCATTGATGAATTCTCCAATATCTCACTTGATCAAGAAAGTCAAGAATATGAAAATGAGAAATTAGAATATCAACAATCTTCTCATCTGTTGAAGATAGTGGTTGGTCATGATATTGTGGAGCTAAAAACCAATCACATTCCAAGAGGAATAATACCATTGGAAATATTGTTCGATGGCAATGATGTTTACAAAGGAACTGCCATGAAGAATCAAGAAGAGGAGGTGACAAAGTGAAATATTGGGACCACTGCGAATCCCAAGATCATCAAGTTGTCCAAAGCATTGGTTGCATAACAAAAAGACAGGTATGTCAGTCTCATTAAAAAGTTTTCTAATACTTTTGCATGGTCCTATGAATATTTGGAGACATTTTACACTGACATCATCTAGCACAAGATCCCTCTAAAAATTGTCTCCAAGCCATGCAGACAGAAGACTAGACAATTTAATCCCATGCTAATGTCCATAATTGAGAAAGAGATAAAAAGAATGTTGGATGCCAAGATTATTATACCATTGAGGTATTCAAACTGGATGACCAATTTAGTACCTATAAAGAAGAAGAGTGGGGAGATACTATTATGTGTTGATTTCAGAAATATAAACAAGTGTTCTTTGAAGGAAAATTACCCCCTCCCCAAGATGGATCATATTTTACAGAGGGTGGTAGGTGCACGTAGAATTTCCTTACTAGATGGATACTCTAGTTATAACTAGGTAGTTGTTTGTGAGGAAGATAAATAAAGGATAACGTTCACCACCCCATAGGGAACATTCATGTATGACAAGATGCCCTTTGGACTCATGAACATAGGGACCACTTTTCAGAGGGCCATGGACATAACTTTTATGGGGGAGAAAGAAAAATTTATGGTCATATACCTATATGACATTACCATTTTTTCCAAGTCTAATGAGGAACATTTGTAGCATTTGGAGTAGGTTTTCAAGAAATGCAGGAGGTATGGGATATCTCTCAATCCTAGGAAGTCTCACTTTGCCATGCTAGAAGGGAAGCTCCTAGGCCACATCATATCAGTCAGAGGCATAAAAATTGATCCAAAGAGTTTTTTTGCCATTCAACATATTGAGATTCCCAGAAATAAAAAGGTTGCCGAATATATTATTAGTAAGATAAATTTCCTCTGATGCTTTGTGCCAAATTTTGCTGAAATTTTGAAGCCTATTAATAACATGTTGAAGAAATATGTTGTGATAAAATGGTCTTTGTAGGAGAAATCATCTTTCAAAACAATAAAGAAATATTTAGTTGAAGCACATGTATTGGTCATCCCTGACTATACCAAAGATTTATTCATCTTTTCCTTTGCCTTAGATGAAACAATTGTTGTTGTACTATTGCATAAAAATGAATAAGGGCATGAGAAACCGATAACCTTTTTCAGTAGATCCCTCCAAGATTTTGGGCTCAAGTATGATATATTAGAAAAGTAGGCTTATGCACTGGTCAAAGCACTCAAGGCCTTCATGGTTTACGTGCTACAATCTAGCATAAAGACCTTTGTTCCTAGCTGCAGTGTCAAAGAGATTCTGGTCCAGCCAAACAGCGAGGGGAAAAGAGGGAAATGGATTGTCAAGTTGTTGGAATATGACTTGCACATAAATCCCACCAATCTGATCAAGGGGAAAGGACTGGTCAAATTGATATTAGAATCAAACTATAAGGTGTTAGAATTGCATAAGATCTTCACCCAATCAGATACACCCATCATACAGCCTGGACAAGACAACCTACAGGTATTTGAAAAATATTCCTCTTCACCTTGGTATAAGAACATCATCTATTTTCTACAACATTTTGATTGTCCACCAGATGTGAAAAAAACAAAGGCTAGGTCTCTCAAGTTGAAATCCATCAAATTCTACATTTCAAACTAGAACCTGTATTGGAGAGATCCTATTGGCATCCTGTTAAGATGCATTGATGAAAATGAAGCTAAACAAGTCACAACAGAAATTCACAAAGGAGTGGGGGGGGGGGCACTAGCATTGGAAGGCCAAAGTGCTCAAGATCCTGAGGGAAATATATTACTAGCCCACCCTTTTCTCTGATGTGTTTTCCACTATTAGAGCATGCAATGAATGTCATATTTTTGCAGGGAAACATAAGTTACTATCACTACCCCTGAAACCTATCAAATCCAGTAGTTCATTTCAGCAATGGGGGTTAGACTTCATAGGAGAAATAAATCCACCCTCTATTGGACAACACAAGTGGATCCTCACTGACACCGACTACTTCACCAAATGGATTGAGGCTGTGCCACCAGGAATTCCACAGATAAGGTAATCATGAATTTCTTGGAAACTAATATTTTTTCCAAATTTGGTTGCCCCAGTAAGATTGTAACAGGTAATGCACAAGCATTCAATTCCAAAGCCATGATTGAATTTTGTGGCAGTCACAACATTTCCTTGACACATTCCACACCCTATTACCCTCAGGGAAATGACCTAGCAGAATCATCAAAAAAGACTCTCATCAAGATCAATAAAAAGTTGTTGACTGAAAGCAAGAAATCCCAAGACTCTAGAATCAAATATTCCTTATGGGATTATAGGATCAACACTAAGAAGTCTCTAGGAACCTCACCATTCCATCTTGTTTATGGCATAGATGTTTTTTTTCCTTCTCAACTTGGTATATTAGTCCTGAAATTCTTGCAGGAGGACATTGAGGAACCCAATGACATCCAAAGGAAATTATTTCAGATTATAGAAGTTCAACAAAGAAGAGAAGCACTAGATCAGAGGACAAAAGCATACCAGAGCAAGATCAAATCAACCTTGGATAAGAAAACCAAGAAGGATATTTTTTAGGAAGGTGACCTGGTTTTGAGGTGGGATGCCAGAAGGGATGACAAGTCCAAGAACGGTAAATTCGTCAACCTCTAGTTTGTCCCTTTTAAGGTGATCGAAGTTCTAGACAACAACATGTTCATTCTGCACAATCTAGATGATACAGAGATCTTTGGAGGCCCAGTAATTGGGCACTTCCTGAAATGCTATTATGTTTGAGGATGGGGGAAGGTCTCTCTTGTACCATAGACACTTTCCTTTATTGTTTCTTTTGATTAGTTAATTGTGTGTGAATAAAGACTCCATAGCCCAACAAGGCACTGGGGTGTAGTTTCAATTTTTAATTCAATAAAATGCATGGATGAGGGATAGTAACAGATACACAGGGTTGAAAGACAGAAACGAGGGTAAGTGATGAAAGGTAAGAGACATTATCTAATCTCAAGGCACCGATCTACAGTTCTTAGCACCTCACAGGGATGAGTTATCCCTAGTTGGAGCTAATGTTGTAACCTAG
The DNA here is from genome assembly GCA_000966675.3 of Picea glauca. Classification (NCBI taxonomy): domain Eukaryota; kingdom Viridiplantae; phylum Streptophyta; class Pinopsida; order Pinales; family Pinaceae; genus Picea; species Picea glauca. Next base: position 372,210 of record JZKD02S1720909.1, read on the forward strand.
GTCTGCATCCCCTACCTCTCCTCTCCTTTTCCCTATGCCTTCATCAATTTTTCCTTTTTCTGGTTGGTTAAGTCAGTTTCCCACTACTGAGTGTCTTGGCCCTTATTCATTTTTTAAGTCTTCGCACATTTATGTTTCTATTTTTCTGGAAGGATAAAATACATGTCATATTTGTTTCAAAATTTGTATCATCATGTGCACCATTGATTGAGCTCACTACAGGTCTACCAAGCCTTTTCTATGCACAAGAAATTTCCATGCACATGATGCAGCAATCCAAAGAAGCAAATCTTGGGCTTAGAATGTGGGAACAAATAGGTTAATTTTCGACGGCGAAGATCCATCGGGTCAAATAGATCAACGACTGTCGTCCATTCGGGTTCCACAATCATGCGAGTTTTAATATCAATTTTGATGTACTAAGTTCCCAAAAACCTAAAGTCCCGAAGTAGATCTAGACCATCCATCAGAGGGGACACGTGGTAGTAGATCTTTAACTTCAGATATTTTCTTGCAGGATATTTTTCATGCTTCACATTTGAAACTCCTGAAACCTGGAATTTCGAAGAGAATCAAGACTGTTGATCCCAAGACAATGAGAATCGTTGATCCTTGTAGCAAGTAAATATCACCCAAATCATAGATCATCATCAGATCGATGACCACGCTTCATTGCGGGGATGTAAACTGCTCGAGCATTAACTTTCCTAAGAGGTCCCACAATTGGAACCATGGTATTTTTGGAAGGGTACATGGCAGCTCATGGTGGATTGCGGGCCGAAAGGCGGTCTGGATCCAAACCACCATCAATAGCTCCCGTAATCACATGCTTGAATGACATTAGATCACTGCGTCACCTCCACATCACATCCACTCATCCCACTCGCTACTCTCGCCCCTCTTACCACCCGACAGTTGTCCTCCATTAACCCCCACGCTGATCTCCATCAGCGGTAGCCTACCTCTCTAGATCAATGGTCCTTGTCGCAACTCAGAACCCCCTTACCA
>JZKD02S1720909.1:393956-407478 GCA_000966675.3 Picea glauca
CCTGGCCCTAGGACATCTACGGACGTCCTAGCCCTCTGAGCCCAAAACCCCTCAGCCCCGGTGTGCACTGTAAATCCCACTGTTCTAACTCTGTCTCAAAGCTCCCAAAAATCTCCTCTCGTAAACTGCATGAATGAAAAAAATCCCTCCAAATGAATCCTCCTCCTTCCCTTATGCCTCCTCGACCGCCCTCCAACCTTCACTCCCCACCAAACCCCTTATCCACTCATTAAAACCTTATCTATTCATTTAATTCTTTATTAATGGTCTTATCCTCTATTTAATATTCCCTTTAACGTATGGGTTACGTTATCCCTCATGGGATACATAACCCTATTTAACCTTATTTATATTTTTATTTTATTTTCCCCCATTTTAATACATAATTAATCAATTACTTTAATTAATAATCAATTAATCACTAACCATTAATTTAATAATTAATCATTTAATGTCTCATCTAATAATTACTCATTCATTAACCCCTAATCAAGGAGTTAATCATACTTCAGCTAAGTATAATCAGAATAATTAATTAATAACTTGTAATCAATTAAGGTTATATAATAATTAATTATAATTTAGCTAATGTTTAGGGTTATTTATGAAATTATTCACAGTAATAAGAAAAGGGTCATTACAATAAATCAAGTAAGAGGAAGTATAAAATTTCTTTGTTTTGTGTAAATTTCCCAATTGAAAAGAGACTTCATTTGAAATAACATGTGCCCAATAAAAAATGACATTTTCATGGGCATAATAATGTAGAACATAAAGAACATATTTCATAACAATAGTTTTAGAATCTTGTCCAACAAAACTAACAAATAACCATGCAAATGCCTTGTATGGATATTTGAGTGAGCATACCTCAATCTGAGAACAACCTCTAGAATCATTGAGTGTCATTGTGAGAAATATCTTTAAAAGTTTTGATTCTCCACCATTGGCCTTTGGGAAGGTATCAACTTGAGAACCATTGAGTGTCGTCTTAGGTGTTGGAAGTCACAACATTTTCCTAAAAAATGTAGGCATGAGAGAGACCATAGTCTTTTATTCTAGCTAAATTATCCTCTATTCAATATTGAACTTTCCTGTGCACCATAAAACTAATTCTTTGAAGTCAAAAACATCGGGCATACACCTATCTTGTGCTATTCCAAAATTCCAAACTTTTTTCAATCTTCTATCCTCAGGTGAAAGTCCTGAATTCCACTTATAAAACATGGACCATTGGAAATCACAGTCTTCACGTCCAAGGGTGTTGATTATGTCTTCACAATATGGATATTTTCTCATTCAACATGTTTTTTTATATTAATTTACTGAATAGGTGGTGGTGGTGTTGAGGTAATATTTCTTATAGAGAGGACAAAAACCTTACCAAATTCACCACATATCTATCTTAATATCATATGATTGGACACTCAACTCATTAATGTTAATTATTGCTTAGATTTGAATTTATAGCGAGCATTTTACGAAAATCACAGTGACATAAATAACAATATTAATCCAAATGTGTGACTATTGATGTAGAAATGGAGTAATAAATTATCTCGTAGGTGGTGCTTACACGTTGGGATTCATGAAGGTAGGCTAAGTATGGAAAGTTGATAATGAGGGATGTGAAGGTGATTTTGGAGAATGTGGAAATGTGGGTTGCAGGAGGTTGAGGGATAAAGTGATCACCTCAGATCACCACCACTATAATATTTTCATGGAAACTTCAAGACTTCAGCTGTAAATTTGTTCATCTGAATCACTTTGTTCAGCTCTAAATTTGGTTTGTAGGTTACCTCTATCATTTGTTTTATCAGTCGAACAAATTTATAGAATGCTAACAGGGTCGAGAATGGAATTAATTAACCATTAGTAGAATTGTGTTTTTGATATTGGATTAGAGAAGGTTAATTGTAGAATTCCATGGCAACCTTGGCTAAAAATTTGAAATAAGGCATTCTTGAAAATTTCAAAGATTTATGAAATTTGTAAATAAAATGGGTATTTTTCCATACCTGACTTCAAAAGTGACGTGGCAGAGGTGGCATGGACTTCCATGGTGACAGGTCCATAGTCGAAGAAGGTGGCATGGTGGTAGGTCCATAGTGGTAGTGGGTGGCACAATGGTAGGTGACATGGGAGTTATGTGAATAGGGTGGTTTGACCGATACCATAAACCACCATCACATTGGGGTGAAGAGGTTTTGGCTACCATATTTTAGCTATACGACACCACTCAAATCATGCCATGTAGCATGGGAAAAAAAATATCATGACCCAAGGGGTTTGTTAAACCTTGGTAACTTTCAATATGTGACATGGACTCTGCCATTGATCTTGCCAAATATCAACTGTCGAATTTGGAGAATGTGCAAGTTCATGTGCACCAATGAAATAGGTGTGAAATGGGACCCTCCCATCCCCCCATACTTTGTATGAGACCTAGGTGGACATTGGTAGTGAATAGGGGACCCAATAGTGACATGGGCCACTATGGTGGTGTGATATCACAGACCCCCAACCCTCGGGCCAAGATCTGCACAGGATCGTTCTTCTTTGAATCTACAGAACTAAAAAAGTTCTTTTGGGACCTCAATGGAACCCCATGAATTTGATCCACAGGTCCTTCATGAAAACTCCACCGGCACAAACATGCATCAGGTGTGAGTCTTCACCTCCACATGGCCAAAAAAAATAACCTTCGGCCAAATATGATTGGGACTTTTTCCGAAAAGGAATTTCGAGTTTCATGACTTCATGAATCCTGATGTCGAGTCTTTGACTCTTCAATCCCCGATACCCTAAATGCCTAAATATTAGTCCATATGACTGCTTCCTCCGTGACCATAGCCCTACTCCAAAGGCACTTCATGTTTTGTAACTTCCAGGTTTTCAACGCAAAATGCCCCGTCTCTTTTTCCTCCAGATTTCCGAAATGTTGAACCCCGAAATGCCAGAATACCAAAATGCCAAGCCAAGAGATGCTTTTCACATTTAGTGACTTTGGGGTTTCAATGCAAAGTGCCCTGACTCCTTGTCCTCGGAGTTGCAAAAATGTTGAAATGGGATTAACGGATCTAGGTCTTCCCTTAGCCTCTGAATGCTTTTGGCTTTTCATGATTTAGAGAATCATGATGTAATGTCTCCTCTTCTCCCTTTCAAATCCTTGAACTCTGAAATCTCCAAAGTTCCACTCCAAAGGGAGATCAATAGCTATGAGGCTCCCCTGATCTGATGGCTTACATTCCTTTGGGATCTCATGGGTCAAGAGTTCCGACTCTTACCCTTTGTATCCCCCGGTAGCCGAAATGTCAAAATATCTCTACTGAGAGATCAACAGTCCATGTCCCTCTTGGAAAAATGACTACAATCCAACTAGATCGAGGGACCACATCCTTTTGGGAATTTCCCTGAAACCTTGACTTCTTGCCACGTGTCCTCCTGTGGATGGTCACAATGCTTTCAGGATTTTGTGAGCCAGGACTTCTTGTCTCGCGACTCTTTCTCCTTGAACTCCCAGTGTCTGAAACCCTGATGGCTTCTGGATCTCTGCCACATGTCCTCTCAGTGATGGATGGTCCTGATCTTTTTGAGACTTTGACAATCCTTCTCCTTTGCTTAAATGAGGGTTAAACCTCATGCACATCCTCCTAGATCTGATGACTATCAGCTATCTGCACTAGATCTGATGGTTCAGATCTATTCTCCTGCGTTCTCTCCTCCTGCTACCTAGACATAGATTCAATAGTCTAGATCTTTCCTCCCAACACCAATCTAATAGTAGTTGTTCTCTCTCCTGAGATTATGCTTATTCCTTCTCCTTGGAATATTTCTTGCTCCAAAAGGCCTAGGGCTTTGCTTCCTCCGTGAAGCCTGTAACCTTGGCTCCCGCCTGTGTTCTAAGAATGTTGTCCCTTTTGAGCTTCTCAAACTATGAACCCTCCAAAGGGTTTTCTTGGCCTCTGCGATTCCTTGCAGGGTCCTTGCATGCAATTGTGCTATCTCTTCTAAGATTATCTGGGGATAATCCTATCTCAAGCACATTTTGCTGAGCCTGCAGGGTGTTCAGTAACCTTGTGAAGGTCTTCCCTTGACACTTGTCTTCTCTCTGAACTCAAACAAGAGTTCCTTCTATGCACACTATGCACTTGCTCAATGCTCTCTTGGCAGAGCTTCCACAGAATTCTCAAAAATTTTGTCTTCCCTCTCTGTGCTCTCCTCTGCATAGTCTTACCTCCAAGGTGTTCAGCAACCTTGAGGCTTCCTCCTTGAGTCAATGACTTTAGCTGGTGTGCCCTCCTGGCACATCTTTGTCTGAAATTCTGTAGAATTCAGAAGTGAACTCTTGCACTGGTTCTTAGAGATCACAGTACTCTGTCATGCACTCTTTCATGAAACCACAAAGAATCCAAACCTGAAATCCAAGAACTCACAGATAGGAAAAATCTATCTACCCCTGCAAATGCACATCTAACATACATCTACAGCATATCATCAACACATATATGGCATTCATCAACATACACAGAATAACATGCAGTAAAAACTGCTCTGTTTGTATTAATCAAGAATGCCTGATTACAATTTTTTCAAGCTCGGACTACAACAAAGTCTCGGCTCTCTTCTCCTCTCTAACCTATCTATCTTCTCTACAAACTCTATTGACTCTTCTCTAACTAATCCTATAGATACAAAGGATCCTTTTACAAAAGGGGGCTCCTCGAGATCTTCCCTCCAAGCTACCTACTCTCATCAATTTACATTCAATTACATTGAATGGTTGTCTAGTCCGAATTGGATCTAGATCTCATCCTTACAACCATTTAAGGAAATATTTATCTAATGCCTACACACATGCATGGCTTTTGGCTCTACTAGCCTTACAACATTTAATACAAATTCAAATTTTGAAAAATGAGAGTGTTGTGCCTCTCTCCTCCATGGAATGTGTTCTTTGATGTGCTGGTTAGCTGGCACATAGATGGCTTGGAGAGATGCTATTGCATCATACTCTTCTGCTGTGAAAATTCATGAGCTCCTACTCATGAGCTTCCCAGTGTCACTGTTGAAATCCACCTATATCCCAAATAGTTCTTTGGAGTTGTCCATCCGCTCCATCACTTTGTTGTTGTCGTTGCATCTGTTGCCCTGCAATTATGGGGGGTTCTCCTCTGTTCATCTTCCCTTTGCTAACCACTTCTACTAATATGATCATCAACCTTCTGATATCCTCAATTATCTCATCTAGCTGCTCCCATGATTGGACCTCCTATTGCAGTATGTTCTGCTGCACTTCCTCCCTGCAAATGGGTAGATCAACTAGATCTCCCATTCCATCTCCCATGACATCTTCTTCCTCTTCTGTGGCACTAGCTGGCCACTTTGCTGTAGACTCCTCTTTTGTAGTTTCATCACTAAGTCTCTTCTCATCTTCCTCTTCTGACAAATTGACTGTCATCTGTCCTGCTGGCATATCTCCAGCTTCCTCCAGCTACTCCTTGGACTGGAATTTCCCTTCACCTGCTACTGCATACCTTGGTATTGCAGTCATCATCATCTGTTCATCTCCCTAGCTGAAATTTCTAAGCGATTCCTTGAAATGCTCCTCTGCTAACATCCACATGACTTTCTACTCATGGAAGTCATCTACTAGCTCTGGATTGTTCAACCAATCCTTCAACATCTCCAACTCCATCTCCCATGGAGTGAACATGTCAACCGTGTGCTCCTCTTCTGTTGGGATAGATTTTGATGTTTTCTCTAGTTCTTATTTCTCCCTAATAGTCACAACTGGTTGTCCTTCTATTGTTGCTACCTCTACAACACACACACTGGCCTCAACTAGGATATATGGCAGGAATATCTCAATTCCTCCAATGATCAGAAGACATTTTTTATCCTCCTTCTCTGTCATCTCCTCTTGCTGATATGAACCCACCTCTGAGATCATCTTTTCTCCCTTGACCACCTGACAATATGGGATTTATGCACTGCCCACCTGGAAGTCTATGAGATCCTCCAATGATCCCATCTTGTTGCCCATCTGACAATCTGAACTTTTTGTTCTTCCCTCCTGGCAGTCTTTGAGATCTGAAACTGATCTCTCTTCCCCATCATCACTGAGCTTTTTCCCATCTTCTAGCTCACAAAAATAAACCACTTCCTTGTCATCTCTGATATTTTCATCATACCTCAGCCATATTTTCAAAAGCCTCCGTTGTCTTTTGGCCAACAACTCCTTGAATGGCCATTTCACCTTCGTTTTCATGGGCCATTCATACACCCATCTTGTTCTTACATTCTGCTGCACTCACAGTGCAAGCTCTTCCATCCTTGCTCTTATCTCGTCGATTTATTTATCCATCTCAGCCTTTCTCTTCTGTTGATGGTTCTTCTTTCCACCGTATCCATGGCCTTTAGTAGCCATCTTCCTGTTCCTGTCTGCCCTCCTAGAAAACTCGTTGCTGTCACTCTACAACCATGAGTGCTTCCATCCTTTCCTATAGTCCTCCTGACTGTCTTTTGACTGCTGCACACCTTGCAACAATCATCACAGAGCTTCAACACTTTGTCTTCCTTTTCCTCTGGCTCCCTCTGCCTACAATATACCGACATAAACAAGCTTTGATACCACTTGATGTGTATCAGACTAGTCCTTTTCTTCTAGCTCCCTTTTCCTGAAATATACAGACAAATCAAGCTCTGATACAACTTGATGGTATCAGACTATATCCCTTCACAATCCTCCTCTTGTTTGTCATATGCAAACAAAAAATCTGTAGGCTCTAATACCACTTGATGTCACAGACCCTTGACCCTCGGGCCAAGATCCACACAGGATCATTCTTCTTCGAATCCATGGAACTGAAACAATTCTTTTGGTCCCTCACTGGAACCCCACAAATCTGATCCATAGGTCCTTCACAAAAACTCTACCAGCACAAACATGCACCAGGTGTGAGTCTTCACCTCCACATGGCCACCAAAAATGACCTTCGGCCGAATATGATTGGGAATTTTTACGAAAAGGAATTTCGGGTTTCGCGACTTCGCGAATCTTGATGTCGAGTCTCTGACTCTTCAATCCTCAAAACTTGAAATGCCAAAATCTCAGTCCATATGACTGCTTCCTCCATGACCACAACCCTACTCCAAAGGCATGTCATGTTTCATGACTTTGGGGTTCTCAACACAAAGTGTCCCAACTCTTTGTCCTCGGGATTTCCAAAATGCCAAACCCCGAAATGCCAGAATACTGAAATGCCAAGCCAAGAGACACTTTTCTCATTTCACGACTTCAGGGTTTCAATGCAAAGTTCCCCGACTCCTTGTCCTCGGAGTTGCCAAAATGTCGAACCCTGAGATGCTGAAATGTTGAAATGGGCTTAAAGGATCTAGGTCCTCCCTTAGCCTCTGAATGCTTTCAGGTATTTGTGATTCAGAGAATCTTGATGCAATGTCTCCTCCTCTCCCTTTCAAATCCCCAAACTCTAAAATCTTTGAAGTTTCACTCCAAAGGGATATCAACGACTGTGAGCCTCCCCTGATTTGACAACTTACATTCCTTCGGGATTTCATGGGTCAAGAGTTCCGACTCTTACCCTTTGTATCCCCCGGTAACTGAAATGCTGAAATATCTTTGTTGAGAGATCAACAGTCCATGTCCCTCTTGGACCAACAACTACAATCCATCTGGATCAATGGCCCACATCCTTTTAGGAATTTCCCTGAAACCTTGACCTCTTTCCAAGTGTCCTCCTGTGGACGATCACAATTCTTTTAGGATTTCGTGAGTCGGGACTTCTTGTCTCTCGACTCTTTTTCCTTGAACTCCCGATGTCCAAAACCCTGATGGCTTCCAGATATCTTCCATGTGTCCTCTCAATGATGGATGGTCCTGATATTTTTGGGACTTTGATAGGGCCTTCTCCTTTGCTTAAACGAGGGTTAAACCTCATGCACCTCCTCCCAGATCCGACGACTATCGACTATCTGCGCTAGATATAACGGTTCAGATCTGTTCTCCTGTGCACTCTCCTCCTGCTGCCTAGATGTAGATTCAATGGTTGAGATCTTTCCTCCCAGCATAGATCCAATGGTAGCTATGCTCTTTCCTGAGCTTGTATTTCTTCCTCCTCCTTGGAATATTTCTTGCTCCAAAAGGCCTCAGCCTTTTCTTCCTCTGTGAAGCTTGTAACCTTGGCTCCTGCCTGTGTTCTAAAAATGTTGTCCCTCCTGAGCTTCTCAAACTTTGAATCCTCCAAAGGGTTTTCTTGGCCTCTGTGACTCATTGTAGGGTCCTTGCACATAATTTTTCTATCTCTTATAAGCTTATATGTGGCTTTGACCTCAAAGTGTCTCTATCCCTTTCTCTCCTTGAAGGGATGTAACTTTCCTCTAGAAACTTCCTGGTCAAGCATGCTTTTTTGAGCCTGCAGGGTGTTCAGTAACCCTGTGAAGGTATTCCCTTGACACTTCTCTTCTCTCTGAACTCAAACAAGAGTTCCTTCTATGCACACTATGCACTTGATCAATGCCCTCCTGGCACAGCTTCCACAGAATTCTCATAAATTATGTCTTCCCTCTCTGTTCTCTCCTCTGCATAGTATTACCTCCAAGGTGTTCAGCAACCTTGAGGCTTCCTCCTTGAGTCAATGACTTCAGCTAGTGCGCCCTCCTGGCACGTCTTTGTCTGAAATTCCACAGAATTTAGAAGTGCACTCCTACACTAGTTCTCAGAGACTGCAGTACTCTGTCATGCACTCTTGCATGAAACCACAAAGAATCCAAACCTGAAATCCAAGAACTCACATATAGGAAAAATCTATCTACCCCTATAAATGCACATCTAATATACATCTACATCATATCATCAGCACATATATGGCATTCATCAACATACACAAAATAACATGCAGGAAAAACTTATATGTTTGTATCAATCAAGAATGCCTGATTACAATGTGTTCGAGCTCAGACTGCAACAAAGTCTCGGCTCTCTTCTCCTCTCTAACCTATCTACCTTCTCTACAGACTCTATTGATTCTTCTCTAACTAATCCTACAGATACAAAGGATCCCTTTTACAAAAGGGGGCTCCTCGAGCTCTTCCCTCCAACCTACCTACTCTCATCAATTTACATTCAATTACATTGAATGGCTGTCTAGTCCAAATCGGATCTAGATCTTATCCTTACAACCATTTAAGGCAATCTTTATCTAAAGCCTGTGCACATGCATGGCTTTTGGCTCTACTAGCCTTACAACATTTAATACAAATTCAAATTTTGAAAAATGAGAGGGTTGTGCCTCTCTACTCCATGGAATGCATGCTTTGATGTGCTGGTTGGCTAGCACGTAGCTAGCTTGGAGCGATGCTCCTACATCATGGTTCCATGTGGCATCCGGTACAGATGGGGTTCTGTATTAAAAATATTTTATTATTTACACATTAAAAGGTGTGTTAGAGAGAGAGGTGGTAATAGGAGGATGATGGGGTAGGAAAAGTGGTTTGAGAGAGGTTACATGGTATCCTATCAGGGTACCATGTGGAGCTAAGGTGCCACATCAACATCCATGTTAGCAGATTTCCACACAGGAAAAACTTTTCCACAGTTTCAAATAAAAACTAAGCCTGGAGCCATTTTCTTATTTTTGCCATAACTGGAGCATATTAAGTCTGATTCAGATGAAAATTCTATTTTTTGTCTGTAGTAACAAGGGATACAATAGTGACAGACATGCCCATAGTCCATTTCGGATTGGATTGGCAAGAAATTGAAAAACTATTATTTTTAAAGATATGGGTCTAGAAGTTTGGAAGAGATTTAGATTAAGATGAAACTCTTGGACGAAGTCCATAAAGTAGACATGGAGATAAACCATGAAATAATTGAAGAAACACTAAATTTTTTGGAAGGAGGATGCTTAAATAGGCCAAAATCCACTATTCCAAACCACTTTTAGGGGATTTTTGGGATTTTCATAGGAGGAAAAGTGACCCAAGATCTCAAAAATGGAAAAATTTATATACATGACATTTTTCATACTCATAAATGCAGACAACTTTGTTTTACTAAAGATTTTCCATAAGTGTACAGATTGAGAGACAACCAATTTTCCCAAAAAATCCAAGTCTAGAAAAATATTGTAAAAAGGACAAAGTTTCTTCTTCTAGATTGTTGTAGAATATTACTAAAGTAACTTATGGAGAATATGAGGTTTCTCATGTGTTCATAATTATGATTTTTGTCAGTGACCGATATGAAATTTTTCTTGGTTCTTGATATATTTTATTTTACAATTGATAGAAGTTGGCCTTTCAGAAAATTGCACCAATAAAGAAAGTGCACAAATGGGGTTAAAATGGATTTTACAAGAATTCATAACTTTCAACTCATATATCATATTTTGGCACAATAATAGTCATTGTAAAGCTAATGTAGAGGAGAATAACTTGAAATTATTAGAATTTGGAGAATTTGATAAAACTCTTCATGATTTGAGTAGAAAAAAGACTTGTAGCATTAACTGACAACATTTTATAATATGCATAATTCTAACAAAAATGGTTGCTTGCACATTTTGTAGAAATAGAGGTATAAGAATAATAATCCAAGCCTAAGAAGTGGATACCAAATTCATGGAGGATGTACATGGAGCCTATAGTCATGAGAGAGAAGCCAAAAGTCAAAATATCAGTGTGGGTAATGATGAGACATAATCTAATGGACATAGGAGTGGAGTAGAACCAACAAAGTTGGTAGAGACAATGAGAAGTATCAGAATGGAAGTGCGGAGTTACATAGATGACAATGAGAATATTATGAGAGATAAAAATAAAATAAATTCTCAAATGATGCAAATCCTAAATCGATTACATAGACAAGTAAGGAATGGATCAGGTTCAAGAAATGAGGAATGAGGTAGACATAATGAAAGAAGAGATAGATATAGAATACCTAGTCACTCAAGAAGTGATAGTAGAAATATTAGACATCATTCAGCTAGGAAGTCTTATGCATATGAATATTCAAAGAACAGTCCATAAGTGTCTCCTATTAGGAACTAGATAAGAATACATGAGATGGATGGTTTGCAAGGAGGGCTTAGGAATATTAATCCACCATCCTTTGATGGTGGAAGAGAAAGGGAAGATGATGGTGAAGCTTGATTGCTTGGAATCAATAAGTATTTTCAATTGAACAACTACTCAACTAACCTAGAATATATGATTTACACATACCATTTACATGGAAAATATGTTATGTGGTGGGATCAATTGAATAAAGTTAAACACATTAATGAGAGTAGGATCACTTGGAAGAAATTCAAGAAATATTTTCAAAAGGAGTATCTTTCAGAGCACTATTATGAAAATAAAATGCAAGATTTGTTTGAACTTAAGTTGGGGAGCATGACCATGGTATAATATGAAATGAATTTCTTGGTATTGTTGAATTATGTGGGGTTTATCAAGGATGAAAATATGACGATACAAAAGTTTCTGAGTGTATTTCCATCTTTCTACAAAGATACAATTCAGTATGATGAGCTTATAACTTTAATAAAGACCGATAGAAATTTCAATTACTTATATGAGCAAGGAAAGGGAAGAGAATATTTTTATAATTCTTGGAAGGACAAGAAGAAGGAGAAATATGATCAGAGAATGAAGGAATTCAATCCTCCTTTCAATATAAGCAGTCCTAATACAAATTAGCAATATCATTTTGCTAAGAATGAATCCAAGAGGGAAGACTCTTTGGGAAAAAAGGGAATACCACTAATCCAATGTTGGGATGAAAAAAATACCACGTGTACAAGGATTTCCCTCATAGATGAGATAAAATGAATACCATGCACAACATCTAAGAGACTACTGCAGTAGAAGACATGGGCAAAAATATTTCAAGAATATATGAAACCTTGGAAGATTGACAAGCAAAGCATCAATTCCATATGATTGAGGTGGAAGGTAAGATAATTATTCAAACTATTTCTATTTTAATTTAATCAAGATAAAACCATAATTACATTGATCCTAAAGTAGTGGATAGATTTCATTTGAAGAAGAGTAATATTGAAAAATCAAGTTTAGTTCAACTAGCCACTGAAACCAATGTGACTATCAAAGATTGTCTAATAAATATGAATGGACTAAATACTAATGTTGATCTAAATATTATACCATTAGGATCTTATGATATCCTAATTGGAATGGATTGGTTGGAAAAACATCATGCTATCCTAGATTTCCATAACAAGAAATTTACATGTCTTAATGAAGAATGAAAACATAACACTGTGAAGGTAATACCAAGACCCATTTCTATAAGGGAGATTTTAGTCTTACAACTAAAGATATGTTTCAGGAAAGGATGTCAATTTTATGGAGCTCAAGTAGAAGAGATAGAAAAAACCAAAGTTCCAATCCTTGAAGGTTATTCAGTGTTTCAAGAGTTTGAGGATGTATAACAAGAAATACTTCGATTACCACCAAAGAGGGATATATATTTCTCTATTCATTTAGTGCCAGTAGCTTCCCCAGTGTCAAAAACTCCCTACATAATTAGTACACCACAATTAGAAGAATTACAAATGCAGCTAGAAGAATTGTTGAAGAAAGGGTACATATGACCAAGTGCTTTACCTTGGGTATCACCAATAATATATAAAAAAAAAAAGGATGGAACATTGAGACTATGCATTGACATTAGACAATTGAATAAATCGACTATGAAGAACAAATACCCTCTACCAAGAATTGTTGACCTATTGGATCAATTAAGAGGAGAAAATATTTTTTCAAACATAGAATTGAGATCAAGATATCACCAAGTGAGAGTCAAGGAAGAATACATCAATAAGACAACTTTTAGAACCAGGTATGCACATTATGAATTTGTGGTGGTTCCTTTTGGACTAACCAATGTACTCATTGTATTTATGTGCGTAATGAATGGAATATTCATAAACTATTTGGATAATTTTGTCATTGTGTTCCTTGATGACATTCTTCTCTATTCTAAGTCTGAGGTACAACATGAACATCACTTGAGGTTGGTGTTGCAAGTTCTAATCGAACATCAGTTGTATGCCAAACTAAGAAAGTGTTATTTTTACAAAAACAAATCCATTATTTGGGGCACATTATTTCAGAAGAAGGCATAACAGTGGACCTAGAGAAGATTGAATCCATGAGAGGATGGACAACACCAAGGACTGTTTCATATGTTAGATATTTTATGGGATTATATGGATGCTACAAAATATTTAGAGTAGGGTTCTCTAAGATTGCTCATCCCATCACTTCTTTACAAAAGAAGGGAATTAAATTTGAATGGACAACAAAGTGAAGAAAATTTTAATGCGTTGAAAGAATTACTTACTAGTGCACCTATTTTTTTTTTTTTTGAGTAAAAAAGTGGATCCTGCTATATTATATAGACAAAATGACAAAGTGTACAAGAGAGTAGGCCTGTGGCCATACAAAATGCTGCCGATTATCATCGGAAACC
>JZKD02S1720909.1:418071-434308 GCA_000966675.3 Picea glauca
TTGGCAACAAGGTTGGAGGGGACCTATGTATGGAAATCCCTCTTACCCTACATATCCACAATACCCTGCAAACATTTCCCAATTACTACCTGGATTCAACCCACCACAGATGCAATATTTACTCCCACCTCCTATACAACAACAATTTACAACCCCCTTGAACCCTAACCAGCAGCAACAACCACCTATAAATGCCAATCAACAACAAAACCAAGTTGCCCACAACCCTTTGAAACCAACAACAATCCCTGCCCAACCAATCCCTAACCCCAATAATCGAACCACCCACCCGATACAAAATACAAAAGTTCAAACCTTTCCCACCTATGAAATTTAGCTATGATCGGGGAAAGTTGTAAACCAATCAGATCCTGCAGTAATAATTCAGGAAGAAAATTATAATCATTTTGAGGAAGAAAACACTCAAACCACCCCTGCAGAAGAAGAGACCTTCCCTCCTATTCCAATCACTTCTCAGTCTGTACGAGTACCCCAACAAGTTAATCTCCCACCCTACCCCGAAAGACTATTAGTGAAGAAACCTGACCTAGTCTTGCACATAGATATAGAAGATGAATTACAAAATGTATGTATAAAAATACCTCTGCTGCAATCCATTAAGGATATCCCCATATACGCCAAAATCATAAGGTATATTTTTATTAAGAAACTAGGAAAGAAGAAGAAGGAACCTCCCCTTATTCAGGTGGTGGGAAAATTATCTGAATTTATTTATGAAATGCCATACAAATATAATGACCCTGGAAACCCAGTAGTCATTGTTGAAATTAATGGTATTTCTCTACCAAAAACACTCATTTATTTGGGTGCAACAATTAATGTAATGCCTTTTGACACTATGCAAAAGATCCAAATAAACCAGTTAATACTAACCCAAACCATGATAGAGTTGGCAAATAAGTCAGTCATTAGCCCTGTAGGAAGTCTAGATGATGTCACAATCACTCTAGCTTCTTGGGAATATCCAGTAGACTTTTTAGTCATCTATTATTAATTATCCTTCAAACTAGGACATCTTGTGGTTCTTGGCCACCCTTGGCTGGCCACAGCAGATGCCTTTATCAGCTGTCGGTCTGGTGAGATGACTATATCCAGTGGCACACATAGCCAAAAACTTGTTCTCTTCCCTCCGGCCCAATCGGAACAGAAAATAACTATTTGGTTAGAAAACCATTATGGGGAGGAATATTGCATAAGACCCCTAATAACACTTGAACAAGTAAGAGGAATGCAAGAACAATTAGATGAACAAGTCTTAAGTTTATTTTTGGCTGACACAAATTGTATTGAATACCCGAGATCTTTTGCAGAATTGTCATATATTTTTAGTTCTGAATTTCAACAAACTTGACACCCTGATATCACTCAATTATATAATTTATCACCAGCTTCCTCATAGAAGGAAGAAAATACTGAACTTGTTGATATTAGCCCAGGAAAACCTTTGTATATCAACTCTAGTTTGGAACTAGAACAAAAGACGCAAGTAATATAAATGCTCCAAAGACAATTTGATGCCTTTGCATGGGATTATACAGACATGAAAGGCATTCACCCTGACACATGCACACATCATATCTACACTAATGACCAAATCAGACCAGTTAGATAGCCTCAGTGAAGGATGAATCCATCCCTTAAAGATATTGTAAAAGAGGAATTGCAAAAACTCCTTCAAGCCAATCTCATATACCCCATTTCATATAGTCAATGGGTATCTCCACTTGTCATAGTTCCCAAGAAAAATGGTAAGTGGAGGATATGTGTAGACTTCTGAGAGTTGAACAAAGCCACCCATAGGGATTATTTTCCCTTACCATTTATTGATTAGGTGTTGGATACCTTGTTCAGAAATAAGTATTTTTCATTCCTGGATGGGTTTAGTGGCTATAACCAAATACAAATAGCACCTAAAGACCAGGATAAGACCACTTTCACCTGCCCTTGGGGTACCTACGCTTATAGGGTGATCCCTTTTGGACTTTGCAATGCCCCAACCACTTTTCAAAGGGCTATCCTAGCCATTTTCTTTTACTTGACCAATGATTGCGTGGAAGTCTACATGGATGAATATACAGTCCATGGACAAGACTTCCAGGAAGCATTGACTAGTCTAGAAAAATTATTGATTAGGTGTAAGGAAACTAATCTTTCCTTAAGTAATGAAAAGTTAAAAATGATGCTCATTGAAGGTATTGTTTTGGGATATCACATTTCTGGTTCTGGAATGAGAGTTGATCCGGCAAAGATTTATATTATCACACAAATCAAAATACCTTCCTCAAAAAGGAATTTTGCAGCTTTTTAGGACATGCTGGCTACTATAGAAGATTCATTCTGAATTTTACAAGCCTAGCTACCCCTTTATTCAAGTTATTATCTAAAGAAGCCGAATTTAAGTGGGATGATGAATGCCAAATATCTTTTGAAATTCTAAAACAGAAATTGTCAACTACCCCTATATTAAGAGGACCAAATTGGTCCCTTCCTTTTCATATATGTACCAATGCCTCAGACATAGCCCTTGGGGCAATTCTTAGACAAAGAGAAAATCAAATGCCCTATGCTATTTACTTTGTCAGTAAAAATCTGTCTCTAGTTGAAGTTAATTATATGGTCACAGAAAAAGAATTACTAGTTGTAGTCCATGCTATCAATAAATTCAGACACTATATTACAGGATATCAAGCTTTTGTACACACTAATCATTCAACCTTCAAATTCTTAATAAACAAACCTGTAAAAAATCCTAGAGTTACATGATGGCTCTTAATATTACAAGAGTTTAATATCAACATTATTGATAGACCTGGTAAGGATAATCTTGTGGCTAATTTCTTATCTAGAATGATTCATCTGGGAGATAACGCACTAGTAGAAGATAACTTTCCTAATGAAAAATTGTTTTCTATTTCTACATTCACTCCTTGGTATGCAGATGTAGCTAGCTATATTGTGACAAGGAAGATGCCTCAGAAATTGTCTCCTAGAGAAAAACAGAAAGTAATTCAGCTAAGTGCAAATTACATGTGGCATGATGATTGCCTCTACAAAATAGGACTAGATTTGGTGATCAGGAGATGTGTAAGGGAAGATGAAATTCATGATATTCTCCAAGCCTGCCATGATGTTCCTTGTGGAGGACACTTAGCAGATAAGAGGACCACTTACAAAGTTCTGCAATCTAGTTACTACTGGCCTCATATTTTCAAAGATGTTAAAACCTATGTATCCAATTGTGATGAATGTCAATGAATGGGTAAGCCTATTGCACGAGACCAAATTCCACTTCAAGACCAAGTAGTTATTGAGCCTTTCGAGAAATGGGCATTAGATTTTGTAGGGCCCATTAATCTTGCATCTAAAAATAAAAGGTATATACTTGTATGCACTGACTATGTGACTAAATGGGTTGAATCATAAGCTTTACCAGCTGCAAGTGAACAATCAGTGGTAGATTTCCTTTTTAATGATATCTTTACTAGATTTGGTGTACCTTGAGAAATTGTGACTAATCAGGGAACTCAATTTACCTCTCATCTAGTTAAAGCTATTACAGAATAGTACCAAATCAAACACAGGAAATCTACACCCTACCATCCACAGGAAAATGAACAAGTAGAATCTACCAACAAATTTATTGAGTCCATTCTTACCAAAACAATACAACTACACCACAAGGATTGGGCTGACAGATTATTAGAAGCCTTATGGGTTTATAGAATCACCTGGAGGAATACAATAGGACATACACCCTACGAGTTAGTGTATGGGAAGTAGGTGCTTCTTCCCATAGAATTCCAGATCAAAACCTTCAGGACTGTAGTACAAGTTGGCATGAACTTGGATGAAGCCTAGCAACAAAGACTCTTGCAGCTTAATGATTTGGATGAAATTAGGTAGGAAGCACTTCAAAGAACCACTCTCATTCAAGAGCAGATAACAAAATGGCATGACAAGTATCTCAAAAAGAAAAAATTTCAACAAGGAGATTGGGCCCTGTTGTATGACAACAGATTCAAGAACTTCAAAGGTAAGTTAACTACTCATTGGATGGGGCCTTATGAAATTTACATTTTCTATGATAATGGTTCAATCAGGATAAAGACAATTGATGAACAACAGACACCACTACTTGTGAATGGTCACTGGTTGCGAGTTTTTAACAAACCCCTGTCAAAAGAGGAATTCCTGACTTGTATACTACAGAATTCAGATACGCAGGTGATCAGTAAGGAAGGAGACCCTCCTAATGATCCACATTGATTGATTGGTTTATTTGAAACTTTTGTACATAGGTGTGGATCGAGTTTTGTTAATAATCTGAAGGTAACAAGAGATTCTTACCTCCTTTTGTTTTACTTTCACAATTTTTTTTTGTAAGTAAATTTCTATAATTTATTTGATCCTTCATGAACTTTCTAAACATCAGTTTGTAGGGATCAAAAATATCCTGTGTTGGTTCGGTACTAGAATTTTGTCCTTATACAGTACTATCAGGACACATTACCTAATTGACAAAGCATGCTACGCATATTTCTAAATCTTATGTCAATTAATCTGAAGTATGAAGCAATGCACCAAACACTTAAGTTGGAACCAAGAAGCTGAATGCAGCATCAAATGGCAACCCTTATGAAGCAATAATTTCTTTTGGTTATGTTGACAGCTAAAGGGAAGTATCTTTAATTTTTTTTGGTTCTGTTGCTAGCTAAAAGGAAGTATTTTAATTTCTTTTGGTTTTGTTACTTGAAAAAAAAAGGGACACAATCTTTACCTATGATTGTTCAAAGAACCATAATCCGCTTCAAAGACTAGAAGTTTACTTTATCCAGTATTTTAGCATGATTTAAGAGACAAAATATATTAGCCTACAAGTAACTATCTCACCCTAACCAGACTTCAATAGTATTCATTGGATTATCTTACTAAAGAGTTACATATGACTATATGAACACTCTCTACCATGGGCACACTAGGAAAAATTTTATGGAAGAGGATGTATCAGTACCCTAAGGAAACTTTAGGTCATTCTCTTATGGACAAACTCAGACAAAATTATACATCTAGATCACTCTAAAGAAATAATGTGCATAAAAAGTTTATTTTTCCTTCAAACAAATCTTTAAAAGACATTCAAAGAAGAGCATATACCTTCCAACCCAATACCATCCCAGCCTATAAAAAGGTTTTCAGACAAGCCTCCCTTGTCACCGTGCAAAGCACTCTTTAATAAAAACCAAAATAGGTGGCTATGGACAAGAAGCCTTTGATGGAAAAAGGGTTTAAGAGACTAACCCACTGGGATACTGAACAGGTCTGTTGGCAACGAGTACCGGTCTGTGGTATGACTAGGAAAACCCATCAGGGCACTGAACAGGCCTGTTGGCAATGGGGCATTCTGCCTAGGGAAGGGATCTCTCACTAATTATCACAACTACCCCACCAGAGTACTGAACAGGCTTGCTGGCAGTGGGTTCTGGTTGAGAAATGTCTCATCTATACTTGTCTAATTGAAAAATTCACTTTTGTCATCTAAAATAAAATAAAAAGCAAAGGTCACTATTGTCATTTATGAGATACAAACTCCATATTAATAAGCAACATAATTACTACAAGCAAATTTCCATTTGAGAATTACCCTAAGTCACCTTATCGGTTTGGCATCTAAAGCCTACATTACCTAAGAAGGAAGCTTCTTAAGAGTGGAGCCCTAACTAGGGAGTCTAATCTACTTATCTATCTATAACATCTAATTATAGTAAATCTCTTAAGCAGGTTAGGTTGGATCTTTTCTTCTGGAAAACATATAAAAAACTTCCCTGTTTTCACTGTTGACTACTACCTTTGTCAATAAGTCATCAAAAGAAAGGCAATTTCAATTTTTAGGCATGAGATCATATGCTAGGTGATAAATGTACTTCTGGAATTTGATTTGGTTTCTTTTCTCTTATCATCTTTTCTCCATTATGATATAGAATGTTAAATATTCTTGCATATAGATATGCAACATACTTGGCATGTGGGAAGGTCAAAGAGCTCCTTCAAAACTCTTTTTCATACTCACATCTCACCTTCATAAACTAGCATGATCACCCTACAACCCTATAGAACCAAATAAAAAAGAAGATAAGCACATAATAAAGAAGTACACGAAATTCCAGTACCAAGCTTTCAGAAAACTCCAGTCTAAAAGGATGAATTCTCACAATCTACAAGAAGTCACATATGCTATGGGTATTGATCATACAAAGGTAAAAGAAAAGGTAACATGGTATTTATTTTCCTCTGCTCATAAAACTACAATAGGTATGAAAATATATACTAGATCTTATGACCTTAGTATTAAAAACATGCACCTATCCCTCATACCCATATGCCTAAACTTAATCAATCCTCTCATAAGTGCTCGAAAATGGTTAAGGGTAAAATCACATCAAAGCATGAATATGAAGCATGTTTAGTAATGATAGGCCACGAATGTACTTCGTACTTAAGAAAATCATGAACTTATCTTGTGTCATGAACCATGATCCAACATCAAATTCACCACTCGGAAGTCCAATCACCTATCCCAAAATGATGCTTTGACACCCAATGTCTTTTCCTCATCATTACATCAATGGGTAGAAATGAAAGGCTTATCTGGATGGTGAAGCCATCCAAATAAGCCTCATCTGGTCTTAAATTTTCCTTACGGCATCCTTAATTAAACTTACCATTTTCATTATCAACGCCATCACCATATTTCCCTTGTTGTTACCTTTCTCCAGTTCTGAGCCTACTCCTCTCCAGTACCAAACCCTTACCCTCATCAATTGACTAAACCCTTGCGCTATAGCTCGATCGTTTTCTCACAACTTATAATGATGGTTGTAAGTAGACATGAACCGGTCTTCCAAATTTATAGAGAGACCGAGGAGTTCGAACTATGTCAAGAGAAGTATGCTAGATCGGGATGGATGCCATTTTTGGAGAAATTCATAGGCTGGCACAAGAAGATATATCACGAATTTATTCATGGTTATGATGGAGAGATTGCGCATATAGGCAATCTGTAGTTGACAATCAATGAAGCAACCTTAAGGGAGCTCACGGGATTACCTAATAGGATTACCTAATAGAGGAGCCAAATACTTCAAAGGTGTAGGAATCAACAAGGGGATGTGCCAATGATTTTTGAAAGAATACCATTAGCACACTGATTGGAAAAAGGGGATCCCTAGGAACTATATCAAGGAAGAGTATATTCCAATGATTACTAGTCTTCAACGATTCCTCACTTGTGAGGGTAGGTATGCCATGACCTTCATATATCATCTTAGGCTTCTATTACACTTTGAAGGAGGCTCTGAAATTGATTTCCCATATTTTCTATGGATGAGTTTGAACAAAATGGTAAGAGGTGTCAATTCCCTATCCAAAACTGAGAAGACTAGCATTTACCATCAAGGTCTTATTAAAATGTTAGTTTTACATGAACTTAGGAAGTAACGGATTAATTGGAAAACCCTTATCACTCAACACCTTCCCACAGAAAATGAACATGTGGAGGAATCCCAGCATGCTCCAAAGAAAAATAAGGAACCTCAAAATAAAAAGGGCAAGAAGGATAAGACAACTCCATCATCATCCAGGATAGTGAGCCAACACGAAAAAGCTAGTAAACAAGAAGGGCCCTCTTCCATAGTCAATAAGACTTTTAACATTTTAGAATCAAAAGGTAAAACAAAATTAGTAGAGGATACTTCAATAGTGGCACTTGAGGAGAAGGGCCATAAGACAAAAACTATAAGGAAAGGGAAGCATAGCTCAGAAAATAAAAGTGAATAGTCTATAAAAAAATTCCCTGTAACCATTCCATAAATACAGAAGAAGAAAAGGAAGCCTATGAGCACCCTTGATCCAGTACCTCCTTGCAAAAGAACCACAAGGAGCATGGAAAATAAAGGAAAAGAACTATTCAGTCCTCATACACAGGAAGATCCAATCGATCTTACCTCCCCTTCTGAAGACTTATTAGTCTAGGATGACATCCCTAGTTTGACAGAGGAACAAGCCACTATTACTTTATGTGGGATGAGGGAGGAATTCAAGGAAAGAAAATGCATCTAGCCAGTAATGATGGAGTCAACAAGGACCTTAACAAAAGAACATATGAAGAAAAATATTGGGGAACTACAAAAACAAAATCAGGAACTCAAACAAGAAGTGAAGGAATACCAACTATCGGACAGGTATATCAAAAAGAAAAACAAGCAATGGAAAGCAACCAACCAACAACTTCAAGATGACCATGAAGAGATTTCTAATAAGCTCAAGAAGGTACTGCAACTCCTAAAATAAATTAGGGTCATAAAAAGGGAGCAGAAAGAAGAGGCCTCAGCCATCAACATCATTGATCCATAGAGGTAAAGAATGCAGTCTCAAGTTTTGAAAAATTTTGGATTTGTTTTCAATTGCATGAGGACATGCAATGGTTTTGGCATGGGGGAATGTTGAGACCCTAAATTGACATCCCCACTACCCTATTATACTACTCATCTATACCTTTTTGGCTTACCTAAGATTGGGTAAATGACAAGAACACTACCATTAGCCTCAACCTCTGGTTCTTCTATAGCTTGCCCTCAAGTAGATGAATTGACAAATATGGTAAAGTCTCTGTCTGCAGAGATGGAGAAAATCAAAATGGAGGGGAGGTTGACATACATAAATCCTCAAAATGTTTATAACAGAGGCAACATTAGGAAGCCGAATAATAATGATCCTTAGATTATGCCAAGGGAACACAGGAACATAGATAGAGAGGATTCAAACCCCTCTCCAAAATAACCTAGTTGATGAAGAGAAGAGGGAAGAAGAAGATCTTGACCCCGAAATTCATTGTATTGGAGACATCTCCCCTTTTCCTCATTTGACTCAATCAACATACTAGGAGTCTCTCATGGACAGTCATATTAATGAGCTGAGAAAGGAAGACAAGGCTAGCGACATCCAAAACAGATACAACCTTATATCCAAGAAGAAGGTCGGAACGTCTGATGTTCCTAAGCGACCCACCAGAGCAGAGAAGCCTGATAAAGAAGTGGCAGACAACAAAAAAGGTAAGAAAATCCTAGTCCCCACTCCAGTGGTCCAGATTCCTGTTCCTTAAGTAAAAGAATTCCCAAAGATCACATCCTCTTTTAATTTTGAGCATGAAATTCAGAAATTCAGAATTCTCGTGCCCCTTTTAGAGCTAGTGAAACATAAGGAATTCAAAAAATCCCTCTCTAAGCTATTGCAGCCCGAGCCACCCTATCATCCCACAGACTCAGTAAATGTTCAAGACGAAAAGCCAGTAGTCATCCTAGGTCCTATGGTAGAATATAGAGATGATTCATCCCCTCCCTTCTACACGTCGCTAAACATACATGACAAGGTGTTGCATAATTGTATGATGGATTCAGGGGCTTCCCATAATCTCATGCCCAAAATTTTCATGGAAGAACTTGGGCTGGAAGTCACAAAGGCCTACCATGATTTGTACTCTTTCGATTCGAGGAGGGTGCAGTGTCTTGGGGTTATCAAAGATCTAGTGCTGACCTTGTTTCAGCCGCCCATGAAGAGTGTGGTTATGGATATCATGGTAGTTGATGTTCCCCCCAAGTTTGGCATGATGTTGTCAAGCTCTTAGATAAAAAGGCTGGGTGGAACATTACAAATGGACCTCACATATGCTACCATTCCATTGTTTGGGGGGGAGCATAAAAGGTTGTACAAAGAAGCTCAATTGGCCTACATCATTAGTGATGAAGCTAACCAAACTAACCATCCTATATTCACCCTTGACACTGAATTGAGATCCATTTTATTGCATCTTATTGATGCTCTCGATCCCCCTACAAAACTCATAAAGTAGTCCACTACTTTTTATGAAGTTTCCTTTTCCATCACCTTTGTGTGGAAAATGTTATTTGATGGAGCCTCCTCCAAGGAAGGTGTTGGTACTGGAATGGTGCTTATCTCACCAAAACAAGATACTATACTCATGTCCTACAAATTATAATTTGAAGCTACCAATAATGTTACAGAGGACGAAGCTCTTGTGTTGGGTTTGAGGGCCGCAAGAGACATGGGAATCAAAGAGATATATGTGTTTTGGGATGCCGAGCTAGTTGTAAAACAAGTCAGGAATCTTTACTAATCCAAGCATCTGAGGCTCAGATCTTATAGAAATGAAGTTTGGGATTTAATAGACAACTTTTTCTTGGCTTTCAACATTTCATTCATTACTATAGAGGAGAATGTAGTGGCCAACTCTTTGGTTGTTTCAACAAGTAATTTCAAAGTTCCCCTACCACCAAAGCTCAGGTATGATATAGAAGTAAAATACAAACCCTCTATACCTGACAATGTCAAGAAGTGGAAGGTATTTGAGGATGATATTGAGATCAAAATATTCTTGGAAGCTGTTGATGAATTTTCTGCATTACATATAGACCAGGATCATGATTCTGAGAGTAACACACACGATGATGTATTTTTAGAGAAGATTGATAATCATCACATTGTGCAGTTACCAAGAAATCACATTCCAAAGGGACTAGTCCCTTTGGAGAGGATATTTGACAATAATGATGTGGCAATAAAAGATAAGAATCTGGTTGATGAGGCCAACGTATCTGAATGCAACATCGATATAGAGGAGGATCCTAAGCATGTCAAGTTGTCAAGTAGTCAATCCAAGGAGCAGAGGGCCGAGTATGTTGAGATTTTAAAGCAGTTTGTTGATGCGTTCACCTAGACCTACAAAGATCTCAGAACATATGACACAACTATCATACAGCATAAGATCCCACTGAAAGAAGAGGCCAAACCATTTAGGAAAAAATTAAGATAGATTAATCCTATGTTGTTGCCTATCATGGAGAGAGAGGTGAAGGATATGTTGGATGCTCAGATCATTGTGCCTTTGAGGTCTTTAGAGTGGGTGTCCAACTTTGTCTCGGTGATAAAGAAGAGTGGAGAAATTAGTCTCTGTGTCGATTTCAAAAACCTGATTAGGAGCTCAAAGAAAGACAATTACCCCTTGACGAAAATGGAACATATTCTACAAAGGGTAACTAGTGTATCGAGGATTTCCATGATTGATGGTTTTTTGGGTTATAACCAAATTTTTGTCTTACTTGGAGATAGAGAAAAGATGACTTTCACCACTCCCTGGGGTACATTCATGTATGCCAAAATGCCCTTTGGTCTTGTTGAGTCTCCATTTTGACACTTCTAATGCCCTATATTACCCTCTATCTGAGCCTATTATACCTATGTTATGTGTATCTAATTGATTGTTTCCTCCATAAATACACTTGATGACCTTGTTCATGTGCATAAGAGGTAACTTATAATTAAGGCATGTTTTGTTTAATTTTCTTGAGTTAATTTGATTAAAATGGTTGAGTTTGCATGATTCTAATCATTTGATCTTAAGTAGCATTCATCCAGTATTAACGGTCGCCTCTGTGCTCAACCAGTACCAAAGGAGTAGTTATGCGCTATTCCAGTACCAGCGCCTATGATAATCTGGTACTCATGGCTACAACTGTGCTAATCTAGTACTAAAACCCTATCTACAAGATTCTGGTACCAACATTCTAATACTAGATTTTCACCTCGATTTCTAGGTCAATAATGATAAATCTAAACATTTTGGTACATGGGTTTTGTCCAAAGAGGTGTTTTCATGTGGACATGTGTGTTAGAATTCACCCACCTTGCACATGTGGATCTCGAGCTCAGGGAGAATGATTCATCCTAAAATTGTCAAATATTTCTAAACTACCATATTGTGCATTGATTTTCGTGCAGATGGAAGCATATCGTACAAAAAAATCCACTGGGTTTTTAGAAAATATATCTAGATACAAAACCCATAAATCATTCCTCAAAATTCACAACGAAAAGAGAGATAGCAAAGTATCTTTAACCCAAATTTGTAATATCTGGTGAAAAACCCAGATTTTGTGCATAAAGAGTTTGAACGAATTCTGAGTTGGGGGATTTGTTCTGATCCATCCCCATTGAATTTACTTGTATAAATATGAAGGAAGGAGTACTGGGAGAAGGGGAATTATTATGTTTTAAGATCGGTTCTTGAAGGAGGAGGAATTGTTATCATGTAGGTTTGAATTTTGAAGATTGTTGATTGTACTCCTACTTCTCAAGTAATGATATAAGTTGCAATTCATGGATTTCACGTGTATGTTCAAGTCTTCTTCTCTGTAATTCTTTCTTAAGATTCCTTATTGGTATGGAAAGGGCCCACCGACCCAATCAAGGTAAGCTTCATTGTATTTTGTTTGTGATTATAATTCTGGATTTTTGTGTGTGTGTGTGTGAACATAGTAATTATGTACTTAATCATATCATTTAAAATTCAGCCCTGTTATATTTTAGTGATACGTTTGATGACATACAATATATATGTGTGATGAATTTGATTAAGTAAGAGTTTTATGTATAGTAGGAGTGAAATGATTCATGATTGATTAACTGTTATTTTTGTGTGTGATCATTTATTTCTAAATTGTGTCCTTTTAATCTCAGCTTTTAT
Organism: Picea glauca; assembly: GCA_000966675.3. NCBI lineage: Eukaryota > Viridiplantae > Streptophyta > Pinopsida > Pinales > Pinaceae > Picea > Picea glauca. The sequence goes on from JZKD02S1720909.1 coordinate 430,688, forward strand.
CTTGCAAAGTGTGGTAGTACATGAATAGTTTGAGAGTCCATCCTTCACATTACATGAGCCAGAAAATGGATCATCTCATTTAAAACCTTTGTTTTTTATGTAGAAATAAAGTAACTTTTCATAATTGTTGGGTTGCATTGAATTTCCTTTTCTGATTTGAAAAGTGTGCAAAACTAGACAACTTGCAAGTTGATGTTGAAGTGAGTGATTATAGGAGTAAGATCAGAATCCATATTTCACCTTCATGAGCTAGTAAATGGACAATCATGTTTCTTGTAAGAGAGCCTTTGGAGGGCATGTTAGCTAGAGTCTTTTCTTTGAATTTTGTTCTTTAATTTTTGCATAGTGTGTAAAACATAGATTAAGGATTACAAAACAGAGTGTTAATTATTGTTAGTTTAGTTTCTCTAGGAGATATTATCAAAGTTCATATTTTCCTTTCATGGGCCATCAATGAACATGTCCATCACCTGAGCAAGAGCTTAAATCATATGCTTGTCTATGAGTTTTGCTTCCTAAATTTTAAATTGTGTAAAGAGTGTTATCTTTGAAGTGTGAAAACAAAGTATTTTGTTATTGATGGTTTTCTTATCTAAGCTATACTAAACAAAAATAGGAACCTATCTATTATCAGCACATATAGTGCATCAACTCTATTGATTACGAATCCTGGATGATAATTTATGTTTGGTAATATATTATGCATATAATTGCACCAACAGTTTGGCGTCATTGTCGAGGAGTTGTAAACGGTAATAGGTAGTATTTGAATCAGATTTCTTTAATCGTTTTGGATTAGTTTTATGGATGACCTAAGGGCGAAGAGAAGACGGTAAGACATGCGAGAAGAGCCCACACATCCAATTTTGTGGGGTTGCTCCAAAGTTAGGTTGTCCTCTCTTCTTTTGATGCAAGTGTGTTTTTATTGAAAATTTAGTTTTATGTATGATGAGCTAACTTGTGTGAACTGATAACCTGGAGACAGCAGGGTCCCAGTAATGCAAGGAGTTCAAGTTTGGTGTGTTTTATTTTTACAAATATTTTTAATTTCTTATTTTTAATATTCAAACCTTTGATAATAAATCATTTTTGGGCATGTTTTAAGAACCCCCGAGTACTAAGTTGTGTTGCGAAATGGGGATCATCAACTACCTAGAGTAATTCAAGGATGATGAAAAACTTGAAGAATGTTCCTCCAATAAATTTCTCGTATTCTAGCAGTAGCTGGAATATCTGCCTCTCTGGAAGAGCATATCTTGACAACAGTCAAGAATTTAATTGTCTCTCCACAAGAAGATTTAGAAGTCCCATCGGATTCCTCTTGTCAATTTGTTGAGGAGAATAAAGAATCATGGATAGAATTCAATGGAGAGAAACTAGTGGAACCTGAGATTGATGATTCCTTAGCATGCCTCTTAGTAGATCTTGTATGTACTCCAAAGAACAATCATCTTGAAGAGGATAATCTGCATAGCATGGTAGAGGAAGACATTCAGTGTGACCTAAAAAAAGAAGAGAAACAAGAATATAGTGATCCTATTGAAATATGGTTTCAATTAGTTATTAGGTCACACGACTCTTTTAATTTTCATTATTTCTTGATCTCATCATCAAAGCGACTGGTCCTTCATACTCTGGTATGCATTAAAATTTATCTTTTAAACCTGAGTATGGATATATTTATAACCTTGTTACGCACATGGCTTCACTGGAAGTATTCCTATACTTGAAGGACATTTTATTTTGTTCAAATAGAGTAGGATAGGTAAATAAATAAATAAATGTTGCACATAAGTACAATGCAACCTATCTTTCATACTTTTCATAAATGGAAATGTCAAAAGCTAATAAAGCAATCAATTTAAGATCTTTTGTTCCTATAGTAGATTTCTTTTTAAAAGTTATGATGATTTTGTTTGGAATCTTATGAGAAGGGAATGTCTTCATCCTCCGAATGAACACGTAATACTAGAAGGGTTTCAAAAGTGGAGAAGGAATCCTTGTCAATGGAAGATAACACTTAAGGGAGTGCTTCATGACCTATTTCTTCAAAATTCTTCTTTTTCCTTAAAGTTGTTAAAAATGATGCATTCATGCTTTATATTTACCTATCTATTTTAAGACCGCTATTTCACAAGGATGATCAATTAAGTGACCTTTTTATAGAATTTGAAACTAAATGTTAAGTCCAAACTATTTTATTCATAGCTAAAAATTCAACTTTTGACATTTTCCCTAAATTTTTTGTTTTTAACCATGAATAAAAATCTAGTTTTAATTAGTTCTATTGGTTTGTTTTTAGCAGGTATTCACAACTCTCTGAGCAACCTTTTTTTAGAATCTCACATTGTTTGCATGAGGCCATGTAAAACCTTAGGCATGGGGGAGTGGTTTTTGAAACCTTCATATTCTTTTCCAACTTCCATCGGCGTGGCCAAATCAACATGTTCAGTGCTGGGATTTGATAGTCATTTCCAGAATTCTAGTACCATTCTATTCCGGTACTATGGGAGGAGGTCTACACTATTCTGGTACTAAACCACAACTCTGCATTATTCCAGTACTAATTTTCATCTATGTGCTCATCCGGTACCAAAGGAGAAAGTCTGCATTCATCCGGTACTGAACAACATTCATGTGCTCATATGGTATTGATGGTCATGTGTGTGCTCATCTAGTACCAAAGGAGGAGGTCTACGTTATTCCAGTACTGAACCACAACTCTGTGCTATTGCGGTACTAAACCACAACTCTACGCTATTTTGGTACCGAACCACAACCTTGCGTCCATCCGGTACTTAGGTGATTTGGTACTGGTAGCTCTAATCATATTTTCAAGTTTTGTTGCTCGATTTAAGTACTAGGACATATAAATTCAACATTTCTCATTTTACTAAAGGAATTAGACTAATGATGCAGTAAACATATGGTTACTCTCAATTATTGCACACTCCCTACCATGAACTCTTGCAAGCCCTTGTATACATCTCATCACTCTGTTTCTTCCTCCTGTTAATTATTTTCTTTTTTCTATTCTAGTACTGCAGAAACCTGCTCCATTACTTATCTGGTATTGATTCCAAAGTGATATGATCTTTTTCATGTGCTTAACATTGTTTTCACTTTAGGTAATCAGAGGTATGGGCTAATCTCTTCATGTTCTTTCTATCAAGGATCATTTAAGTCTTGTGTTGAATTGTTTTTACTCTCATGTGCATCTTCCTCCTACATTTCTACACTCAACCCTAAATTAATCATCCTTGTTATCCTTTAAGAAGATATTTTCACATTTTTCTCTATATGATAATGGGTGGACTTGTCTTATTACCTCATCATTTTGAAGAAGTGATTGCTAATTAAAATATCCATTGAAAAGTGGTAACACCATTATGTCAAATACTAACTTAGTTGATTCAAACAATTTTTTATCCAAGTTTATCTTTACAAGTTTTTCTTGGGAGGTATTAATGAAAACCTCATGTGGTGGACTACCCTTGCAAAATCAAAATGAAATTTCATGAGAACCCTAATAGGATTAACTAGAGGGACCTCTTAGTCATTATCTGAGATGTTACATTATACATTGAATAGCTAAGATTTAAGTTGAATGTGGATGATGTC
>JZKD02S1720909.1:448673-478019 GCA_000966675.3 Picea glauca
GTTTGATTAAAAGTGGGAGTGGATAGTCCAATCAAGAAAAGATGGGGTGTTTTCAGAATCCCTTTGGAGGAAACCTAATTAGACCACCACGTTTCGAGACGAGGCTATGTGAGTGGGAAAGTGACTTTTGTGTGTGAGTGAAAGTGTACCAAATTTTAGTTATTTAGATGTCACCTTGTAACATGTGGACATCGCTTGGTCCTTTACAAGAGTTTGATTTGCCTAAATAAGCTAGATGTCATTGATACAACCTTGCAAAATTTTAAAAGCCCTAGGAAACTAGCATATGGACATTGTGGTCCGTTACTATCCTTTATCTCCCTATGTGTGAGTTAATCTAGAAAAAGAATGAAACTAGTCCTAGATTGAACATGTGGGCATGTGTGGGCCCTTTACAAACTTTTAAACTCTCCTAGTTTTTTGATCTAAGAAAACAGAAAATCAAACACTATTCTATCTTTGTTGACATGTGGGCATGTGTGGGCCCATTACAAGAATGTGTTTGAAAAAATGAAACTAAGAGGGGTCTCGAAAGAGCCGTTGTCCTCTCCTAAAAGTTTTTGAATTTTTGTTAAGGGAGATGAGATCGTTTTCGCAATCCTTTTCTTGTTCTCAAGATCGCTCAATGGCGCAAGAGAAGAGCATACTCAAGATTGTTACTTGCAACTTCTGGTCCCGAAATGTGAGTTTAGATGTGATTAGAATTGATGTTCAACTTAGATTTGTAAACCAAAGCAAGCCATCCATGTGGCTAAAAGAAAAATAAGGGAAAATAATTTTTTATCCACCTAAGTGCCTATGTTTGCTTGATTATCCCCTTTATAAGTTGAGGGGTATAAGTGGTGCAGTGTTCAGATCATGCATATCATCATTCTTAACAAGGGAAATGAGTTTTCCCCACATCCAAGAGCTTACAATGCAAATTTTAGTTCAAATGTGCGGCCTCCTGTGTGGACAGAGGTGCATATGGCACCTGCACGCTGACAGAACTGAAGAACAAAGTGCATACGTGCCCGACGCGCACCTGTGGGATGGAATACCCGCGCGCCTAAGTCAAAAGTCCGAGAAGAAAAATCCGGATGGATTTCTCTCCAATTTTTGGTGAATTGACTGGTTAGTAGGTCGACAGAGGCCGGTTTGTGAACCTGCAAGTTAACAAAATCAAAAGGAAAGCAAATAAATCCCAAATGAGGGAGGAATTGATACCTTCTCCCCAGTATGGTCACCAATCTGTTTTCACCCAATTCATCACTAGGTGAGCAAATTAAGAGTGCTTACATGCCCAGTTGGGCTCTGCTAGGCATGATAGCTGTGAAGTAAAAGGTTAGAAAGAAAATAACAATGCTATTAACAAGAATTAAACAAAAACCAAATGAAACTATGAGCATATAAAAGAAATGAAAAATAAATACAAATGGACCGATATCACCAATGTATAAGCTGATCTTATTGATGAAATCCAAAGACACACAATGGAGAAAGAGAACTTGGGTCCCTTCCCTCTCCAATGGAAGGCTCTTGAGGCCCTCAACTGATTGCTCTCCTTACAAAGAAAAGATGAAAATGTGGGTGAAAGAACTCCAAGCTTATTCACTCAAAAGAGGGGTGAATAGCTTATGAAATGCAGCCTACAATGTTTGTTGCCAAAGAATGAGTCCTTAGCAATCTCAGCAGCATAACAATACAAAGAATTCCTTGAGAAAATGGTGGTCATTCATGGATTTTTATAGCCAAGAATTGGGTCATAATGTAACCTCTTTAGAATGTGAAAAGGGGCTCTTTAGGGCTCATTCAGGTCTTTGAACAGCCCACCATGAGGATTGCACTCATATTTGGTGTCAAATTGACTTGGGAGCTGATCCATTAGTGGTTGGGATGCCGACCAGTTTCAATAAATGCACCATTTAGCAGGCGCACGGGTTTTTCACTTAACAACCGTGCATCGTGCGCTGAAGCGCGCATTGTACGTTGTTGTTACGCACATATGCACGCGCGCCCAGGTTCTGTAAAGTGCCCTTCAAATTTTTGGCCATTTTGTATAGTTTTTGACCCTTTTGTTGTGCTGTGGAATTAACCTTGTGCCATGAATGACTTCTTTTCTGTTTTGATGATGCGGAGTTCTTGTCACCCTGTGCGGACGAAATTTCAGTGATAACAATTGTTGCATGAGGACATCCGATGACTTAAGCATGGGGGAATGTGGAGTTTCCATTTTGACACTTCTAATGCCCTATATTACCCTCTATCTGAGCCTATTATACCTATGTTATGTATATCTAATTGATTGTTTCCACCATAAATACACTTGATGACCTTGTTCATGTGCATAAGAGGTAACTTATGATTAAGGCATGTTTTTTTTTTTTTTTTCTTGAGTTAATTCGATTAAAATGGTTGATTTTTCATGATTCTAATCATTTGATCTTAAGAAACATCCATCCAGTATTGACGGTGGCCTTTTTTCTCATCCAGTACCAAAGGAGTAGTTATGCACTATTCTATTACCATCACATGTGCTAATCCGGTACTCATGACTACAACTGTGCTAATCCAGTACTAAAACCCTATCTACAGGATTCTGGTATTGGATTTTCACCTCGATTTCTAGGCCGATAATGATAAATATAAACATTTGGGTACATGGGTTTTGTCTAGAGAGGTGTTTTCATGTGGACATGTGCATTTTAATTCACCCACCTTGCACGTGTGGACCTCCAGCTCAGGGGGAATGATTCAGCCTAAAATTGTCAAATATTTCTAAACTGCCATATTATACGTTGATTTTCGTGCAGATGGAAGCATATCGTACAAAACCATCCACTGGATTTTTAGAAAATATATCCAGATGCAAAACCCATAAATCGCTCCTCAAAATTCACAACAGACAAAGATATATTGAAGTATTTAACCCAAATTTGTAATATCTGGTGAAAAACCCAGATTTTATGCATAAACAATTTGAACGAATTCTGAGTTGGGGGATTTTTTCTGATCCATCCCCATTGAATTTACTTGTATAAATATGAAGGAAGGATTATTGGGAGAAGGAGAATTATTATGTTGTAAGATCGTTTCTTGAAGAAGGAGGAATTGTTATCATGTAGGTTTGATTTTTAAAGATTGTTGATAGTACCCCTACTTCTCAAGTAATGATATAAGTTGCAATTCATGGATTTCACGTGTATGTTCAAGTCTTCTTCTCTGTAAGTATTTCTTAAGATTCCTTATTGGTATGGAAAGGGCCCACCGACCCAATCAAGGTAAGCTTCATTGTATTTTGTTTGTAATTATAATTCTGGATTTCTGTGTGTGTGTGTGTGTGTGTGAACATAGTAATTATGTACTTAATCATAGCATTTAAAATTCAGCCCTGTTATATTTCAGTGATACCTTTGATGACATACAATATACATGTGTGATAAATTTTATTAAGAGTTTTATGTACAGTAGGACTACAATGATTCATGATTGATTAACTGTTATTTTTGTGTGTGATCATTTATTTATGAATTGGGTCCTTTTAATCTCAACTTATATCTTGCAAAGTGTGGTAGTACATGAACAGTTTGAGAGTCCATCCTTAGCATTGCATGAGCCACCAAATGGTGCACCTCATTTAAAACCTTTGTTTCCTATGTAGAAATAAAGTAACTTTTCATAATTGTCGGTTTGCATTGAATTTCCTTTTCTGATTTGAAAAGTGTGTGGAACTAGACAGCTTGCAAGTTGATGCTAAAGTGAGTGATTACAGGAGTAAGATCATAATCCATCTTTCACCTTCATGAGCTAGTAAATGGAGAATCATGTTTCCTGTAAGAGATCCTTTGGAGTGCATGTTAGCTAGAGTCTTTTCTTTGAATTTTGTTCTTTAATTTGTTCATAGTGTGTAAAACATAGATTAAGGATTACAAAACAGAGTGTTAATTATTGTTAGTTTAGTTGCTCGAGGAGATAGAATCAAAGTTCATATTTTCCTTTCATGAGACATCAATGAACAGGTCCATAAATTGAGCAACAGCTTAAATCATATGCTTGTCTATGAGTTTTGCTTTCTAAATTTTGAATTGTGTAAAGAGTGTTATCTTTGAAGTGTAAAAACAAAGTATTTTTTTTATTGATGGTTTTATTATCTAAGTTATACTAAACAAACATAGGAACCTATCTGTTATCAACACATATAGTCCATAAACTCTATTGATTACGAATATCGATTGATAATTTATGTTTGGTAATATATTATGCATATAATTGCACCAACATGTCTGATGAACATAGGTGAAAACTTTCAGCGAGACATGGATATCACTTTCATTGGAGAAAGGGACAAAATAATGGTAATCTATTTGGATGACATCACAGTCTTCACCAAGTCTGACAAAGAGAACTGTGAGCATTTAAAAAGGGTTTTCCTGAAATGCAGGAAGTTTGGTCTTTCCTTGAATCCCAAAAAGTCTATGTTTTCCATGAAGGAGGGAAAGTTGTTGGGCCACATAGTATCAACTAGGGGAGTTAGGATCGATCCTAGCAGAGTTGAATCGATCCAAACCTTCTCACTGTCGAGATCTAGGAAAGAAATCTAGTCTTTCCTAGGAAAAAATAATTTTTTGAGGAGGTTTGTTTCTAACTTTGCTAAGATGGTAAAGCTTATAAAAACCATGTTAAGGGAAATGAAGTTAAATGGACCGTAAAATCTTGAAATTCCTTTGAGCTGATAAAGAAATCCTTGACTGAAGCTCCTATGCTAACCAGTCTTGATAACTCAAAGGATTTCCTTATTTTCTCATTTGCTTCATTCGACATTGTGGAAGTTGTTTTATTACAGAAGAATGTTGAAGGGATAGAACAACCCATTTCCTTTTTCAGTCTAGCATTGAGAGATGCAGAGAACAAATATGACATCATGGAGAAGTAATCCTATGCATTGGTGAAGGCCCTTAAAGATTTTAGAGTCTATGTTTTGCATTAAAAAATTATTGCATACGTCCCTTCAGCTTCTGTGAAGGACATTCTCATTCATCCTGACATAGACGAGATAAGGAGAAAGTGGATCACCAAAAACCTCAAGTTTGATCTTGAAATAAAACCCACCAAACTAATTAAAGGCCAAGTTTTATCCAAGCTACTTGATGAATTTAATTGTAAAGTATTGGTGGTTAACTTCATCAACACTTGCTCAAAAATTCAGCAGGATGAGTTGTCTGATGGAAGCCCTCAAGAGAACCCTCCATTGGCATAATGCACTTGGTAAAAAGATGTTATATATTTCCTGTAGGAGTTAAGGTCCCCTGATGGCATGGGAAAAATCAAGGTAAGAGATTTAAAGCTCAAAGCAATTAGGTATTGCATCATTGACCAGGTCTTGTATTGGAAAGACCCTCTAGGAGTGTTTATGAGATGTATAGACCCACAAGAGGCCCAAAATATTATATTTGAGTTTCATGACAGCCTATGTGGGGGACACCATTTATGGAAGACCACGGCCTACAAAATCCTTAGGGTTGGGTACTACTGGCCCACTTTATTCACCGAGGTCTGCAGAAAGATCAAAGCCTGTATCAAATGTAAAAAAATATCAAGAAATAAGAAGCTCAAATCTCTACCACTAAAGCCTATGGTAGCTTCAAGACCCTTTTATCAGTGGGGTCTAGAACTTATTGGGGAAATTCATTCTACATCAAGTGGTCAACATAGGTGGATCTTAGCTGCAACATATTATTTCACCAAGTGGATAGAAGATATCCACACCAAGAGTGCTTCACACAAACTGATCATTAGCTTCTTGGAGGATATCATAGCAAGGTTTGGTTGTACAAACAGAATTATCATTGATAATTATACCTCCTTCAAGTCTAAGCCTTTGGTCAAGTTATATGAGTAGTTTTGGATTTCATTAGTTCACTCCACTCCTTATTATCCCCAGGGAAATGGATCGGCAGAGTCCTCTAATAAAAGTATGATCAATCTCACTAAAAGATTGTTAGAAGACAATAAGAAGGCCTGGGATTCAAATCTTAATTCGCTATGTGGGTTGATCGAGTGACAACAAAGAGGTCCCTAGGAATCTCCTCTTTCCAACTTGTTTATGGGACCGAAGTTTTTTTTCCTTCTTAGCTGGCTTTACCTATAGAAAAATTCCTTCAAGATCATCAAGGAGAGCCTGGTGATATGATCAGAAGGATTCATCAATTGGTGGAGGCCCAGAAGACTAGAGAGCAGGTGGTGGACATAAATCATGACCGTCAACAAAGGATCAAGCAGGACTTTGACAGAAGGGTGATAGAAGAAGACTTTCATCTAGGAGATCTAGTGCTTAAATGGGATGCACCCAGGCAGGACAAGGAAAATAATGGAAAATTTGATGCCCTTTGGATCGGTCCCTTCAATATTTCTGAAGCATCTCCAAACAATACTTATAGGTTGCATAATATGGAGGGTTATGAAGTTTTTGGTGGCCCCATAAATTGGCACTTCCTTAAGAGTTTTTTTTTTAAGGTCACAGTCAACTTCCCACCATTGTAAATACCATTCATGTTTTTGTTTTATAAAAGACTCCACAACCCAACACTAAGGAAATGGAGCTGCGCATTATTGGCAGCTCACAGGGAGCATGCCATCCCCCATGGATCCTAATTTTATAACATAATCCTATCAAGACCTTGGGGATTGTGGTTATCTACCTAAGTCTGCATTTTTGCTTGTCTTTTCCCCTTCTCGTAGACCCAATCATGGTTTTCTTTTCCCTCCTGGCATGTATTTTTCTTTCATTTTCTTCATCCTTATCGACTGACCATTTTTCCCTATCAGCATGCTCGAGAGATATCGGCCCTGAATTTCTCTATCTATTCCAAAGGGTGATCACTTCTCCCCTTTGCCTCCATCACTGAGACTTGTTTTCCCAAACCTAAGTCAGTCCATCCAAGTCTCTATTTTCACAGTCTATAACACTAGAAATGGTCAAATAACAAATCAAATCATGCAAGGGGGAAAATACCAATTTCCATTGACGAGGATCCATCAATGGAGCAGATCGATGGCCATTGGGTGATGTCGATCATAGATTTTCACGAGGAATAACATCAAGCAGAGTCGTGATTTCATGAGTCAAGAGAGCAAGGGAGTAGAGCCATTAGAACTCACATAAAGAAAACTGCCAAAGGGCCAAAGCCTAATGTGTCGAAAGACCAAGTGTACCAATATGCAGAAGTCCTGATGCTTGAGATTAGAGGGAGCCGTCCGATCTCATGCGGATAGGTGGCGATCGGTTGGCTTTTTCGGGATTTGGCATTTCGGGGTTCTCGTAAAAAAAAATGCACCCATAGCTTGAAACCCCGAAACATGAAACCAAGAAGCACCCAAGGTTTTAGTCCCAGGTCATAGTTGATCACCATATTGATGAAATATAATGAAGCTGCTGACACAAGTTAAGCCCCATCGCGATTTCAGCAAACGGGAGTCTGAAGGACGAGGAATTGACTCCTTCCTATCATCGATACTCAAAATTCACGAAGCACCTTTGGTTTTAGGCAGGGTGACAACCCACAATCACATGGAAACTAGGGCCAAGAGAAAGATAAGTGCATGTTTAGTCCATAGATGACTAAGGTCGACTAAGGAAATGATATTGACCATTGGTTTAGAAAGAATATCGAACCGTTGGTTTGGGAATGGAAACTTCGCAATACCAGGAATCAAGATTCCTGAGATTTAGCATGCAAGAATCCCCGACATAAGAAATGTTGAAATTATTTTGAAGAAAGGCACGGAATCGTGGCCGTCATTTACATCGAGGGTGGAGCTAGAGGAAAATGAGTCCAACCTCTGATCCTTTTAGAGAATGCACGTGGTCGTCTCTTGTGCCTATAATCTCGGCCACCCTCTAGGGAAGAAATAAGTTAATGAATATTGAGCGGGTGGTTGAAGCTTCAACTCAATCCATAAATGGAAGGTGTGGAAGGTATGGAATAGTCAACCCATGGTACCCCTATGTGCAGGTCCCCCTACCAGAGCCATGTCGATCTGATGTTCCCGTCAGACAAGAAGATCCCGTGCACGCTGACTTGGAATTTAATGGCTCAATAACTCTCCTGTTGTTAGTGGTGAGTTTCTCTGAGTATATATACTCAATTTTTATGTTTTTGTAAGGGTCGGTGGTTGAGCTAGGCTCCTATATTGTAAAGTTTTGATGAATCATTGGTTTTCCTGGTTCTGCAATTGTATCTGAGACTTCTTGTTTAATGAAAGTCAACTTCTCTCCATCTCTCTGTAAACACTTCTTTAAGAAACTCAGAATTGGAAGATCCAGTTGAGGGTGATTGTGTTGTTGTGATGTATGTTTGATCATGACAGTATTTTTAGCATTTTTAAATCAAGTTTATGTACTATCTCTTCCTCCTCACACTGAGTAATTCAGAATTGGAGGATCCAGTTGAGTTGTTAAAGCAACATTGTTATGAAGGTTTGATCACCGTGCTATTGTAACTGTTGGAGCCACCCTTGTTTTTAACTCTTCACAATTTTCAATTTTTTGATATTTAAAATTTGAAGATGGCCTTTTGTTTTTTGTCCTTTCCTGAAGCTTTGAAAGCTCTGCAACTTTGTTGAATGAGCAGTGATGCTTTTTATACCCTCAAAACAAATCAACGTTTGTAAGCATGTTTGCGATTTTTGTTTTATTTCGGGATCTCGCAAGTCGGATACTTTAATCTCTAAGTTCACACGTCCCGAGTCATGAAACTGCGAACTCGTTTTAAATTTTCACTCAAGCTATTAACCAGGGTTAAATTTTTTAACTCAGTGATTAGACATCATCGGGGTTTCGTGCCTCGGCTTTTTTCAAGTTCAAATTTTTATGTTTACAACTCCGATAGCCGAGAACACGTGGTTCTTTCGGGCTGACCCTGGTCAAGTATTAAAGGCAAAATGGATAACCATGGTTAAATCTATTCTCGGCATTTCGCCACTCGGCGTTATCTTTTAGAAAGTTTCGGCGTATAAAAACCCGACCCGCGAAGTTGCGATGTAATTATAGTGCGATTAATTAATTTCCTAATCTAAGTTTTTCCTCCCCCTAATTTATCCTTAATTATCACCATCTCGCAGTTTCGTGACTCGGCGTACTAACCTCCCAAAAATTTGTCTTCGAAGTTCCAAGTCACGATATGGCGAATAAAACGATTATGAAAGTAATGATTCTCCAAATCATGATTACTATTAATTAAACCCAAATTAGCCCTCGCATTCTCATGAGTTGAAGAGTCAAAATGTTAAAAGGAAATTCACGATGCAGCGAACAGGGAGAAAATTATTTATGTTGCTAAGATTTGAAATTTTAAAATAATGCGAGATATGTCTCACGCATCGAGGTTTGCACATTTCCAGAGGTAGCTATTTAATATCCATACTCCGACCGACCGTCATACTGCCAAACATTGATGACATTAATGGAAGATTAGAGTGAATCTATGAATAATAAGATCGGATTTTTACGAAATAAATTTATTCCTAATTGCGATTTGATAGACTTATTTCGAAAAGTACAGAATTTTCAAATATATGCAGGAGTTTCATTTTATTTTAAACATTTTTCATAAGCGCACAGAGCTCACCTTTCTCTGAGTGAACTAGTTTCTGCATGTATACATAGGTCTATCATAGAAGGGTGAAAACGCAAGCTTCATCTATGGCTCCACGGAAAGCAGCAAAGGAGAATGTCGAGATTGCAATGCAGGGCTCAGACAATGTCGTCGATACTTCACCGCGGAGTGGCGGCTCAGTACCTAACTGGTCGTTTGTTTTAGATATTATGCAATCTGAGTTGATGAACTATTCCGACTCTGATGACAACGAAAAGGATGACCTGAATACCAAATACAAGATAGTTGTGCAATCCAGAATGCACCTGGTAGCAACCAGACCACGGTTGCTCCCATATTATGACATGATCCGATGGGCATTGGATCACATAGACCTACCCACCAGAACTATCATAAATGACAGAGGGGTCACGGTTGGGAATTTTAGACCAGAGCATATCCAAAATATGTATAAGCTCCCAACAACATCTGAATACACATATAATGTTGAATTCTTGGAGGGATTCAAAGAGAAGGAATGCACTCAATATGACAAAACCATTCCTAGTTTGATAAAATATTGGGTTTCGCACTCCGTGAAATTTAGAGCAAATGACCAAGGCGTTTATTCAATCGCTTCGCTGGAGCCACAGTATATGTATGTGGCAATGATGACATGCCGACTATTCAGAAAGGAGGATACATCACATTTCTACATTTCATGGGTACCTCTCATGTTTTGGGTAGCAGAAGGTTGTTCATTTAATTGGGAAAAGATACTCTCGGACAGTTTGGCCAACCGAGTCACAGAGTATCGGGAGCAGAAGGCAAGCGGGAGACCATCCTCTTTTTTCATGTCTGCATACATTATGGACATGGTATGTTCTATGAAACCATTCCCTTTGATGAGTTGGGCTTGGAATCCAGTCCAGGAAAAGCCCATGCATGAGTATCAGGACAAACTGTGGGAAAATAAAGCAAACAAATTCATTTACGAAATTTTCAACTGGGTAATGGTGCCCCTGCACATCGCCATTTTTGGTCGCTCGCCACGTCTCATCTCAGATAGCATTGCTACAAATCTGAGTGGTATAGTGGACTGGTACGTAGAAGTAGAGTTTTCCTATTTTAGCGTGTTTGGAGCTACTGTTCCCCCGCTTCCACTACCACTATTCATCCCCAACAAGATGGCTTGTCGTGAGATCGCCAAACAAACAATGATTGGCAGAGTGAGTAAGGAACTCAAAGCATCATCGAAGAAGGTATGGCCGTTTTTCCCCGTTCAGCTAAATTCTTATTCTTTATTGGATTTTGGGCATGCCAAAGATGAGGCTGTAGCCCTGGAAGACCTGAGTTTGGTCTCCATTGAGTATAAAAAACATGATTCGCAGAAAATTGTAAGCAATCATTTAGCTAATTGTGGGCTAAAAAGGTTTGAACATGAGTGTTCACCCTCGGATGATATTTTCCGAGGGGCGAGGTCTTATGGGGAAGTGCTATTTCAAATTCGATCTTTAGCACCCAAAGACATGGCCTCTATATTAAAGTTTCAGGAAAACAGACGAAGTTGTCTTCTTGCTGTGTTGCGCGGAGGGAGCCCGGGCATTTCTGAGATGGAACTGAAGGGTGATGAAGGCCCCAAAGAAACAACTTCTGGTGCAAGAAAAAGCCATAATGAGGAGGAGCAAACGAATAAGCCCGAAGAAGTGACACAGAAGCTGGACTTGCCAGAGACCCAGAATCCAGAAACTGAGACGAAGACCTCTGATCCTTCAAAGAAATAGGACTCAGTCATCACACCAGGAAAGGCAGCGAAATAGATCGGGGAACCCATCACTTCTGTCACCCCCTTGCAGTCAATGCAAGGAAATATAGAAGAGGGATGGATTTTCAATGAAGAACTGAGGCCTATTAGAGCAGAAGAACTTCCCCCAAACGAGTTCTTCTTTGAAAAAAAGAGAAAAGCGGTGGTGAAAAGGGAGTCCTACCAGGACGAAGGATCAAATGCTAAAAAATTCAAGGTTATGACCGATGGAAAGAACAAAAATAATGAAGAATTCGCCACGAAAATTGCAGGAACGCTAGGACCATATGCATCGGCGAATCAATTCTCGGTCGGGATGTTAAAAAATCAGCTCAAAAGAAAGAATCTCTTGATCAAGACTCTCGAAGCCAGAGTAGCTTTGGCCATAGAAAGCGCTAAAAGTCAGGTGAGTGGGGAAATAGAATTGGCCCAACTAGCTGATAAAAAGGAAATAGAAGTGCTCAAAGTCAAGTTGGAACAAGCACATTCAGTGATCCGAGATGGTCAGGTGCAGGATGGTCAACAGAGGAATATGATTGCCAAGCTGTAGGCTCAGGTAGAGATCATTGAAAGTAGGGTGATTGATGTCGAAGAGTTTAAATCCTGAGCGACCCATATTTGGAGCAAGATCTCTTCTGCACAACAGAGTTTACTCGCCAAAGTAGGAACAATCCGAGAGGAATGTCTGTTGATGCATTGGGTTTCTGAGAACCTAACTGTTAGAGAAAGAGATGCAGGAGTGGCTTGGGTCACCTTCCAGGAGGCAGTGATAGCCACTAATGATAGAGTTTCGGTAGGTTCTCTCAGAATCACCCTCCCAGAACAAACTAGAGGCAACATTTTGTTGAAATATTGGGAGCATAATATTGCACTGGGTAAGGAACAGGCCCAAAAAGTGACCTATTCATTAGTAGAAGCCTTCAATTCTATAGAGGGCGAGCTGTTGGGTATGGAAACTGGAGGCGGTGCTAAAACGTTAATACAAATGAATGTAGAATAGATCTCTCTTGATCTGAGAGAGAAGGAGGAGAGAGATTCGGCCAATATCTCTCAGATGGATAGGGTGGACATGGCTCGAGTTGATAAGCATTTAATACAACCCAGCATGCAATTAAGTTCCCTAGACATCGTCAATGTACAAATGGAGGATAAGCTACAACAGTTAGCATGAGAATGTTACTTCAATGAGGCCAGCTGTCAAGCGGAACCTTCACAGCTCGTATCTCAATTTGTTGACAGATGTATCACCTGCACTGAATTCGCGCGAAGACAAGAACATGGCACCAAGTAAAGATAGAGCAAGAGAAAGGGAGCAATTGCGCTCCTCTCGGTTATAACTAAATTTGTGTAACCATATATATTCTAACTGATCTGTAAATAAGTATAAATATAAAAGAGAACGAAATGAACAGGGCTGGACCTTTTTTGAGTCGATTGTAATAGAGTTTTTGCATTGAAGAAGTTAATATAAGCAAATCTGGAGATTCTCGATTCCGTCAAGACTGTGTTACAAGTTTGTTTCTTTATGTTTCACTGTTTCATTTCATTTCATTTTTCATAATTGATGTGTATTGTTATACTTTAGTATGACCACTACTATAACGAAAGGATTTCATCTTTCTGTAATTGGTTATTGTCTTTCCTCTGCACCAGTTATCAGCGGGTGTAAGACCAATTTTCACTTACAGAATTATATATATATTTGTGATGTGTCAATTATTTCTATACTAATTTCTTCTTCTGTTTATGTGTGAGTTTTCTTTTTGACAAGAACCTTGCATTATCTACAGCTAAATTTTTTTCTCTCACCCCACATCTTTTTATTAAAAAAATATAGTTACGGGAAAGAGCCTTCAATTTGCATTCCTATTTTGTTCTTTAAGTAAAAATTTCTCTTTATTTCGACCAAATTGAAACAACGTTGAAATCTCTCTTTAAATCATTTCCTACTATTGTTGTTCCTCAATGACTGTACCTACAGCAACACAACCTAATATTGAACCCGGACTATCTAATCAAACACATATTGCTTTAAATATTTTTGACACAATCCTTAAAACTGCTAACACCCGGGAAGAACTTGAATGTTCATGGGCAGCCATTGAACAAGATATTACTACTCAAGAATAGTTGGAAGCTAGACAACGAGAATGTAGAAATCCTCATTAGTTTCCTATATCGAAGGTTAGCATAATCCTTTTATCAATCTTTAACATACTTTTGGATGCCTTGACATTGTACTTTTAAGCCTTAAGTACAGACTCAGGAACAACAATAACTGTGTCACTTAGGCACATTTTTAGTGTCTTGTATTTCTTCCCCAAGTTGCTGGAAGTCCTAATGCCCATAGAAGTCTTGTTGATCTTTCTCACCAAGTCTTCCCTTTTCTCATTTTAAACTCAACTTCCTGACTGAAGTTAGATCAGGACCTCACATGCTCGTGCATGCCTGGCCTAGTTTTTTGAGTTAAACAATATTCTCCTGGGTCTGCGCCCATTCAACCACCCTAATTCATTATCATGACATATAAAACTAATGGGGATCAGGCTTACCTCTACTACAATCCAGAGGTGACTTCTGGTGCTAACACTAGGTTGCATGGAATACCTAAGGAAATCGTTTTAGATAGAGATACAAAGTTTACTTCAAACTTTTGGAGAGGATTATTTAATGCATTTGGTATGAATCAAAATTTTAGCATAGCATACCATCCACAGTCAGATGTGTGGATAGAGAGATTCAATCAAGTTATCAAGGACATGTTGAGGATGTATGTGATGGATAAGCCATCTAAGTGGGAATATTACTTTCATTTGTTTGAGTTTTCCTATAATAATGGGTATCAAGCTTTATTGAATATGATCCCATTTGATGCTTTTCATGGAATAAAATGAAATACTCCAATGAGTTGGGAAAACCCAATAGACAGAGTGGTACTTGGGATAAAATTGTTCAAGTATATGGAAGATCATATAGTTAAAATTAAACAGAATTTGAAGGAAACACAATATAGACATAAGATTTATGTAGATAAGAATAAGACATCTAGAGAATTTAAAGTGGGAGAGCATGTACCTTTGAAAGTGAAGGGGAAGTTGTACAAATTTGATAGCCAAATTATGTGGTCCATTTGATATATTGGATAGAATAGGGCTAGTTTCATACATTCTTGCATTTCTTTCTTCCATGAATGTGCATAATGGATTTCATGTCTCTTTTCTTAAAAAGTGTGTCCAATATCCTAGCCATGTTATTGATTGGAATTTGATTCAGGTAGAGATAGAAGGATACTTTCAGGTCCAGTCAATGTGCATATTGGAAATGAAGGTCAAAGTGCTCTGGAATCAAGCCATAGGATTGGTAAAGGTTTAGTGGACATTCTATAGTCATGAATATTCCATGCAAGTAGAGTACTCACAATGTTTTGAAGAATTTTGAAAATTTTGATTTTATGTTTTGTATATGCACTAAGGACAATGCCAAAATAAGGGGGAGGGGAATGTCATACCCCGGTTTTGAATTCCATAATTTATAATGTATTTTGGACATATAATACTTAGGTTGGTGAGGCAATATTTTAAGGCCATAGTGCTTAGAAATGTAATTATTATAATATTATTAATTCCAAGAAGAACAAGGACAAAGATAGGGGGATATGATTCCATGAGAGACGAGGATAAAGGGGATAAGTATTTTGTTATTATTTTTATTTACCCATCTTGGTATTAGTTGGGAAAAGTGGTTACATCAACTTCTTGGGGAATGCAATGTGGTTATGTCTTGCATCTAATTATATAAACCCCACTTTTGGGATGTTTGGGGGTTCCTTGTTCATCGTTACTCATTTTTTGTTCCTCATTTATTCTTTATCTTGGTATTGGCATGGAAAATAAATTATGGGGAGAGAGGAGCCATTGCTTCTTGGCTGCAATAAATTTTTTATTTTTCTAGGAGGGAATGGATGCTCATGTGCATGATAATAATGGAAGTTTAGAGAGAACTATTCACAACTGAGAAT
The DNA here is from genome assembly GCA_000966675.3 of Picea glauca. Lineage (NCBI taxonomy): Eukaryota > Viridiplantae > Streptophyta > Pinopsida > Pinales > Pinaceae > Picea > Picea glauca. Next base: position 464,068 of record JZKD02S1720909.1, read on the forward strand.
ACTTGGAGTTTCCAGCATTGAAATTCCTGACCAGTAGCAATAGAGCCTTGGAAAGAAGTGGAACAACCTAAGGGACTACATTACATAGAAATTGTTTTATTTCTTTGGGTTGTGCACGCTGAAGGGGAAGAGATATAGTAAACTAGGATTGTTGTGTGGTTGGGAAAACTATGAGAGATTGACAGTTGATTGTGTGTTAGATTCATCCTAGGACCCATTGTTGTGCCTCTTTCGTCACCTTGGTGAGCAAATAAGAGGTGCTTGCAAGCTCAGTTGGGTCTGCTAAGTAGGACAGTTGTAGAGGAAAGAGTTAGAGAAAGAAAAACAAAACTATAACTAAGAATTAAACTAATAAAAACTAAAATCATAAGCATAGGGACATAGAGATAACAAGAACACAAAGACCCATGTCACCAATATTTGAGGCTTGATCTATTGATGAAAACAAAGCACCAAGAGGAAAGGGGACTATGAGTCCCTTCTTCCTCCAAGGGAAGGCTCTTGGACCCTCACTAGTAGCTCTTCTTACAACAAAAAAAATGAAAATGGTGATGAAAGAACTCCTTGCAAATCCACTCAATGGAGAGATGGATTTCTCAAAGAAATGGTGTTAATGTGTTATTGTCAAGGATGGAGTCTTTAAAACAATATAGGCAGCATAACATTACTTTGAATTCCTTGAGAAAATGAGGTGCATTCATGGATTTTTATAGCATTGCATTGGGTTATTGTATCACTGCTTTGTAGTGTGAAAAGAGGCCATTTAGGGAATTATTAGGTCTTTGACCAGCCCACCATTCGGATCCAGCCTGGATTTGGAGGTAAAATCAGCTTGGGAGCTGAACCATAAGTGGTTGGGAGGCTAACCACATTCATAAATGTACCGTTTAGAAGGTGCATGGATTTTTGTGCTAATAGGCGCGCATCGTGTGCGTATGAGCACTTTATACATTCATGTTCCGTGCATGTGCACGCGCGCCCAACTTCTGTAAAGTGCTCTTCAATTTTTCACTACTTTGTATAGTTTTTGACCTTTTTTGAATGTTGTGAGATTAATTTAGGGCCATGAATGACTTCATTACTGTTTGACGATGTTGAGTTCTTGTAGCCATGTGCGCACGAAATTTCATTGATAACAGATGCCCCCTGATGGATGAGGTTAGGAGCATACGTATAGCTGAAATCCATCAATGTTTCTTCTACTGAGAATGTTGTTGTAAGATAGAACAATAGTGGGATTGTTCAGAGTGATCCGTTCGAGAAAAAAGGAACCGGTAGGACCCGACCTTCTATGAGGTGCGCAAAATAGAAAACTGTGTACAAACGAGGTGGGCATGCCCCATGCTCGTGTTATGTAACTCTGAAAAAAGATGACTGAAGTGTTGGTGTAGACAACTGCAGCGCCCTTGGGGGCTGTGATGATAAAGGCAGAAGACAATTCTGCAAAGGAACATACTCTGAATAATAGGTAATGATCACGGTAATAAGTATCGGCGATGATGTAGGTATTGATGGCACTACCAAGTTCATAGGTCTTTGGCAAATGATAGAAATAATTGCAATAGTCGCAAAGTAAGATCCACCATAACATGAGAAAGTGTTGGCGTCGAATGTTATGGGGGCCAACGACAATAGGGAGCAATGGTGTTTCACCCTGTGACGCCCAAGATCCCTCATTAAATGGAGAATGAGAATCAAGATACTGTCTCCCTTCCAGAAAATTGTGTTGATGTCAACAAAAGGGGAACGCGACTTCCAGAAGCAAAGGGCTTCATGGAATCTACTGAGGTGAGGAAGTGGTAGAGGTACACAGACGAAGTCAAGGAGTGGGAAGACTCAAGACTGCCCTTGGTTGGAGGATGTATGAGATAAAGAGTGGCCACAACCATGTAATGAGGTCGAGTGTCATGGGGATGACAAGATTAATGATAAGTTGTGCCAGAGGCGGGACAAGGTGAACAAATCCAGAGGGTAGAGGTAAGTGACCTGTGGGGTACTCTGAAGATATGGACGATGCTGGCAAGGGTAGATGATAAGTAATGCTCCAACCAAGGGTGACATGGGTTGCGTGTGGACAAAAGGAAGGAAGCAAGTTACCAAAGGTGACAAAAAAAAGAAAATGTAATGAATAGAAATAAAGGTGTTTGTACAATAAATAATGAATAATTTGGGGAGAAATGTACAGATACAGAAATGGGCACCCCAGTGTGATATGGGTGGCCCACATAGGGCATAATTTTCTTGGAAAACTGATGAAGGGTGGGGTCCCCATTGGTGAGTTTCTGTATGAGGTAGGTCAAATGAAGGTAGGTTCACAGATGGGAAAACTGATTGTGGATGAAATGGAGGGTTCATGATATTGCGGAGGTGCAGGTAAAAAATAGAACTGTAAAGAGATAATCTGGGAGTCCATGTGGGAAAGCTAGAAAAATGAGGAGAAGGAGTATGTGGTTGATTCGCGACATGATGAAAGAGTATCGGGACTCCCATCCCTAAAGGGTAATGAAGAACAGCATGAGTGTCAAAAGTGACAAAAGGTGCTATGAATGGGACAACTCATGTGGGTAAGAATGCTACCGGGTAACAGTACCAAAGATGAAAAATAGAGGTGTGGGTACTGCAGAGTCGGGAATGGGGATCCTAGAGGTCAACATCAGAGGGTGTGACTGGAAATGAAAGTGTGATATAATGGGAAAGACTACATGCCAGTGCTGAGTATATACCTGAAGGGGTGATGCCGATGAATGATGAGCAAGTACCTACACACATAAAAACCAAATACCCAAAGTGAACAATATCTGAAGAGAATCAAAGATATGAGCATCTATTTGATAAATGTGACTATGCGCATGCGTACCTGACCATGATGTGAAAAAAAGGTGCCCCAGGGGCTCAGGATGAAAAGCGACCCAGGGACTGCTGTGATGTAGGTGATGGTATGTTGATCCTGTGGCTGAAGACGATTTGAAAAATGGACACCTTGGGCTCCTAGAATGGTGAGTGGAAGTTTGGAAAAGGCCTATATATAGCTGTAGGGCCCACATTGCCACCTCATTTGTACCTGCTGCAATAGTGATTGGACAAGCAGTTTTCAGAGGAGATTTGGAGATTCAGAGAGGACGAGGTAGCTAATTGAGGATCTACAAGTATCAGGTTAGTTGTCTGATCATCCTGCATAGAAATAGGTTTTCAATTTTTGGGCAGGGTTTGTACGGAGGGTCGTACAGAGGTATTTAGGGAGTGTGGGCCCAACATGCGTGGGTGACTCGGTGATAGGCACACATACATGCATGCTTATACATCAAATATACGCGCATGGGTGCACGATAGGGAGAATTTAAGGTGCACCCGAAGGGCGCGCCTGTGAGTTGAATAGGCACGCATCAGTGTGCGCCTGTGGGTTTGACAGGTGCGTGTAGGGGCGCGCCTGTGGAGCAAAAAAGTGTGTACTGATGCGCACCTGTGCAGTGCACAGGCACACATATATGTGCGCCTATGTAATGAACATGCGTGCATATATACGCGCCTGTGTAATGAACAGGCGCGCATGTGTGCGTGCCTGTGGGTAACAAAAACCGTGCCTAGGAGGCAAGGTTGAAGGGTAAAAAATGAGTCTTTTTAATACTATTGATGGTTACATGAGCTGATACAGGGCTCTATGTTGTCTGTAGGTGGACAGTGGTGACGATGCCAGTGCAGTGGAAAGAGCGAGACTGGGCCCAGTTGCGAGACGCCGTGGCCATTGAGGGGCCCGGTGTGTGTGCGACTTTGGTAACCTATGGGTTGATAAAGTTCTTTGAGTGCCCGTTGATACAGGCACAGGAGTATATATTGCAGTTCCTGATCTAGATGTGGAGTTCGGAGCTGCACTACTTCCTTGTACGAGGAGATCAGATCCCCTTCACTATGCTGGAGGATATTTATTTCTTGACTGGGCTCCCCTTTCGGGGAACGCCCCTACCAACGGAGTTGGTGTTGCCTAGGACTATTTTACTTGCCGATATTGGTCAGAGATACTGCTCAAGTCAGGACTTTATGTCTGGGACTTTGGTGAGTATAGGGGTGATAGATTCCCTTGCCCATCACTGTATAGCAGCGATGATTGTGCGGATATATGGGTCGCAGTGACCCAGCGGATTAGTGGTGGCCAGCTTTTGGTGTTGGAGAGAGTGGTGGTCGATGAGTGGTTTGCTTGGGGGATGACGCTACATGCGAGGATGGTAGCGTAGCTGGACCGTTGTCGGTCCATCAGTGCGGGGGAGTTTTCATTTGGGTCCATACTAGTGTCCTGGTTCTTAGAGAGGGTGCCAATGTTGCGCCCGAGGATTCTACTGGAGATGTCGGGGGTGCGAGAGCTGCGCTTGAGGTGGTGGTCAACAGTTTTTCTTCGTCATGGTGGTGGCAAAGGAGGCCACTTCTTTTTGGCAGAGGCGGCATAGGTGTCACGGCAGATGCCGCAGGTGATACTTCGGTACCCCTATGCTGGGGTGGACTTCTGGGGTGACCCAGACATGGTGCTACCTCCAGGGGAGGTGTTTGACCATCAAGGTATGTTTAGTATTTTGTGTGCATGTGTTTGGTTTATGTTGTTTTTTGAGATAGCAGTCGATATGTATATGATATAGATGTTGATACTATCTGTTGTTTTTGTGCCTGTGCAGATGTGGCAGCTCGTGGGCATGAGGTGGAGATGCAGAGAGCGTTGGCTCGTTGAGAGCCAGAGAGACTACTGCAGGGAGAGAGACGTTGGCGAGAGGATGCTGTGGGGTGACAAGCTGAGCCAGAGTGGGCAACAAAGAGGCACCAGTACGATGACCTGGGTGCGGGGTCATCACACGCTCCTTCGGCGATGGCCAGAGTGGATTTTGATGACATACACCGTCGTCTGGGGATGATTTTATAGGATGTACCTAAGGGCATGTGGACACACATCCAGGATGAGAGTTTCCTAGAGCAGTGTGTGGGGGTGCCGCCACCATTGCGGGCCATAGTGCGACGAGCAATAGTTCTTGTTGCGATGACGAGTGGACGTCTGCCGCCAAGGTAGGAGGATCCTATGGGTGGACCACCACCGCCTGGGGCAGGTGGTGGTGGGTCACCACCACCTGAGGGAGGAGCAGTTGGTGGGGCGATAGAGGCACCATGAGTGGTGCTTGATGTATATCTTTTTTGTTGTATATAGGCTGGTGAGCCCAGTTTTGTACCGAGGTACTGTATTGGCCTGTAGATACATGTATTTTTGTATGTAAACATTCAGAAGGCCTGATGGGATTTTATATATACATGAGTATACATATTTTGAGATTCATCTGGTGTCTACATGTGTTTTTTGCTGATGAGTTTGATGATGTCTATTCTATATATATGCTGTGACAAGATTTGTGAGATGTTTATGTATTTGTGGCTTGATGTGATATATGTCAATCTAACACCATGTTAGCTATTTGATCTATTATTTGATTCAATTGTCTTGGAGTATGTGTAAATGTGATGGAATCAAAATGTCGAGATAACAGTCTAACCTGCAGGTATTTGCGAAAGAGGCACGGATCGCGTACGTGGTACACATTGTTGAGTTGGAGAACGACTAGTTGACAGTCAAGGAAGATGCTAAGGTGACGAATATGATGAAGTTGGGCATTGGCTAGGAGTCCAATGACAGCAGTGTATTTGTCTTGGTTGTTGGTTGCTGACCCTAAACATATGTCGCTTGAATGTATCATTTCATGTGAGGGGGTGTAGAGAGCCCAAGCAGCCAAAAAGAGATTTTGTGTCCAATGGATGGCGTCGTCGGCATAACCACTATGGTAGGTTGGTGGAGGAAGAATCTGTCAATAGCACAAGGGATAGTTTAGATGTGAGGGTAGGAGAAAAAGATTAAAAACACTAAAAAGAAGAAAAAACCTGAAGTAGAAGGACTAATCTTAAGCATAAAATTTCTTGAGATACAACCCGTTGACGAGTTCTTTGAGAGAGAGTCCTTCAGGAGAGGCCAGGATGTATGTGCCTTTGGTGAGGCAATGTTGGATAATGTAAGGGCCATGCCAAAGTGATTCAAATTTTCCCTGGTCGAAGGTATCATGAGTGATATCGTAAGCTAGGACAAGGTCGCCTTCACAGAATGATCGAAGGTTGACATGGCGATCAAAGTTAGCCTTGGATCATTTTTTAGCTGCCTCGTTGTTCTGTAAGGAAGATCGACGATCTTCATCCAGAGAATCCAAGTTCAGCAAGCACTGCTCCATTGGAGCAGTGTCAGGTAATAGATCAATTGCGGTGCGTAAGGTGGGAATTTCGCACTCGATGGGAAGAGTTGCCTCGACCCCATGGACTAAATAGAATGGTGTGAAACTGGTAGTGGTCTTCATAGCCGTTCGATAAGTCCATAGCGCAGAAAATAACATATGATGCCAATTGGTTTTATGTTTATTAACCGTGCGTTGTAACATGGTCTTGAGGACTTTGTTAACTACCTCGACCTATCCATTTGACTGAGGGTAATATGGTGAGGCAAACTCGTGAGAGAAGCCTAACTGAGATGAGAGTTTGACAAAGATCTCATTCTCGAAGTGTTTCCCATGGTCAGAAATGAGTTGGAGGGGTACTCCAAAATAGGATATGATGTGGTTAAAGAAAAAATGTGTTGTTGTGTCAGCGGTGTTGTTGAAAGTGGGCATAGCTTCGACCCATTTGGTGAAGTAACCAATGGAGACAACAATATATTTGTGACCATTGTTGGAGGGTGGATTACAAGTCATAAAGTTGATGCCCCATTTTCAAAAAGGCCCAGCTGTAATGACAGGGTGGAGAAGAGTGGGGGGAGCTCAGGCTTTGTTGGCGTAGAGCTGACATTGCTCACATTGTTTCACGGCATGAATGCAATCATGAAACAAAGTAGGTGAAAAGTAACCGGCTCAGATAATATTTTGAGCAGTGGATATACATGAAAGATGGCCCCCACATGCACCACTGTGGCAGTCGTTTAAGACTCTGTCGGCCTCGTCAATTGTCAGGCATCGACGAAGAATGGTGTCGACGCCCCACCGGTATAGGATGTCTCTGATGAGGAGGTAGCGGGGGGCCTGATGATGAATACGTTGAAAATCATCTCGTGAAAGGTGGTTACTGAACTTTTGAGTTCGGAGGTAGACGAGGAGGTCGTCGTACCAAGAATCATCCAAAGTGATGTAAAAGAGATGTTCGTTGGGAAAGTCAGTGTTGACGGGGGTACTGGTTGTGTCAGAGGGGAGGGTCGTGACAAGTTCGGCGAGAACGAGGGAATTATTACTCTTAGGTGTTGAGAACTCGAGGTCGTACTCCTATAGGATAACAATCCATCGAGCAAATTTGCCATTAACTTGCCGACGACTGAGCAAGTACTGGATAGGGTTGGAACCTGCAACGACCTTTGTGGTGCGAAGCAGAATGTAATGGTGCAGTTTCTGGACTGCAAGGACAACTGTAAGAGCAAGTTTCTCTTCATGTTTATACTTCAAGGGTGGTCCTGAGAGGTTCTTACTAATGTAATAAATGACATGTTCATGATTGTCATCTCCGAGCTGGATGAGGATGCTGGCTACTGATACAGCTAATGCTGATACGTAGAGGATGTAGTCGCGATTATAGTCAGGTGCACTAATTAAAGGTGCATTTGAAAGCGCTACTTTAAGATCATCAAATGACTATTGGGCATGGTCGTCCCAGTGAAAAGGGATGTCGTGACATAGTAAGCGGAGGAAAATGTGTGCACGTATGGCGTGATCGGGGACAAAGCATCTAAGAAAGTTAGCTTTGCCCTGTAGACTTTGAAGTTGTCGTAAATTTCAAGGAGGTGGAATTTTGGTGATAGCTTTCACTTTGAGGGTGTCTACAGTAATACCACTTTGGGAAATAATAAAAATGAGGAGGCACCCTATGGTGACATAGAACACACACTTGAGGGGATTAAAGTGGATATTGTACTGACGACACTGCTAAAAGATGATTCGTAAATCATCAAGATGCTGGGTGCGTTTCTTGGATCGAGTTGTGAGGTCATCCAAGTAGGCGAGGATGATTTTAGCCAGATCGTGGAAGATGTATGTCATCCCCCACTGGAAATTTATGCCGACATTTTTTAAGTCGAAAGGCATGACACGATATGAAAAAGTACCCCATGGGGTAATGAATGCGGTTTTATACTAATCGGCTAGGTGGATTTGAATTTGGTTATAGCCAAAGAATCTGTCCATAAAGGAGAGAGCCTCGTGGCCGGTGCAGTCGTCAATAATTTGATCGATGAAAGGCATTGAAAAGTTGTCTTTGGGACATGTGTTATTGAGATCACAAAAGTCTGTGCAAACGTGAATAGTACCCTATTTTTTGTTGACGGGTACACGGTTGGAAACCTAGGAAGTATAAGCGATGGGGTAAATAAACCTGGCAGCGCGTAATTTTTCAATTTCAGCTTTGATAGTCGTAGCTTTGGATGGGTGTAGTAGTCACTGTTTCTGGCGAACTGGTGTGATTTCGGGCCAGGTGTCGATGTGATGTTCAAAAATAGAGGGATCGAGGCCAGGCATTTCTGTGTATGACCAGGAGAAAATATCCCTATATTCCTTGAAGAGGGTTGTATATGCGGCGATTTCCTGAGGAGTGCAAGCAGCTCCAATGGTGATTTCCTCGACAATGTCGTGTTTAATGGAAATGTCGATTTTGATGGTGGGGGAAATGTTGGCCATGTTGCCTTCTTCAAATTCATTAGGAGCAAGAATGGGATTATTGAACCAATCGATAGGCCCTGATGGGATAAAATCCTTGGTTTCGACCGCGTAAATGGGGTTTTGGGTAGGAGTCATAAAGGCTTCATGTGGAGAGAAGAGTGCGTGGTGATGTAGCGCATCCTAGGGAGAGTCCGGGTGATTTAACTCTTCGAGTATTTCTTTGTCGCATTGGAATTGACGAGAATACAAGGGGTCATGAGGAGTGATCTCTATGACAGTAGTGGTGTGGTTGCCCCCTGGTGAGGAAACAGGGGGAACATGGTTAGGAGATGGTGCGGGTTCACTCGACATAAACCATATATTGAAGTACTGAGGGGTACCCGTGGTGGTTGGGTGGAGAGTGTCCGTAGGGGAATGAGCAGGTGAGTTGGGGGGGTTGTGGGGTAAATCCTCAGAGACGTCATTGAAGAACCATGGAGGTGTTGGGAGTGCCTCGAACTCGGGAGAGATGACATGAAGATCCTCTAGTGATGAGGTAATGTCAATTATTGCCTTTGCGGGTTGGTGAAGCAAGGCCAATTGACGTTTCCTATATTCAAGGATCATAGGACACTAGTATGTAAAATGAGCTAGTGAATCACAGAGAGAGCAAGGGCATATCATACGTTCATTTACTGAAATGGTGACATAGTGGATGTCAGTGATATTTGTTGACGAGGACTTAGTAGGACTGGGGTTGTTTTGGAAGTTCTGGCATACAACTGCTAATGTCTGCCGAAAGCATGGCAGTGCTGGGCAATGATGGGTGTAATGGCCATACTCTGAACATATAGCACAACCATATTTGGTCCTCAACCCTTTACTACTGGAAGGGTGGGTGGTAGTGGTGGGACTAGCAGTAGTTGTGGGTGTTGTGGGAGTTTGATTGAGGGGGATCAAATTTCATAATTCAGGTAGTGATGGACAATTGTTGGTTTGGTGGCCCTCTTTCTCACATAGTGCGCAAGGTGGTGGGATGCATGGAGGAAGTGGAGTAGTGGGCTCTTTCTTCTTTCTCTTGCCCCCAGCTGTAGCTGAGAGGTTAGTGAGTGGGGGGGTGGTGGGGGTGAGGACGAGAATCGTCATGGGGAGGCCTTCCTGTGGGGGAAGGGATGGTCAAGGGACCATCTCAGGTGGGTGTAAATACCACACTGGGATTGCTAACACCATATTGGGTAGTGTGAGCATTGCGGCTACCTGAAAATCTTCTATACCTGGTGGAGGGTAAAAGAAGGGAATTTGAGTGAGGGGTTGGGGAATTGTCTCCCAAACGGGACTATGCCCCTGAGGGAATGTGGATTCATGGACTGTTGGGGTCAACGAGTGTGTAGGAGGCTTTGGTGGGAGTGGTTCTACGACTATTGGGATGCCAAAAATGACTTAAGCCTCCTGAGGAGGAAGAGCATCCTCTGTGTGAGTTCCGTTAGATGAGATGACACATACTTGATTAGCAGGATGAAGGAGTGGTGGTGCTCCATGGTACGTCCCTAACAAGGATAGATCTTTAAAAATCCCAGGACCCATCTCGATGAGTGGATATGTGTCTTGGTTGGTGTAGATGAGAGGAAGAATGTTATCAAGGTTGGCAGATGGGTTAGGCTCATAATATGAGACTTGGTCAATGGTAACGATCTTCCCATTGTGGGGGAACATCATTGTCTGAAAGACGGAAGATGCCACTGCCTTCATAGCATACATGTAGCTATGACCAAATAGGATATTATAATCGAGAGGGGCATCGATAACTTTGATGTCAATGAGAATAGTCTTGCCCCCGAGTTCAATGGGGACATTTTGGAAGAGCCCTTCAGGAGAGGATGGTCGTCCGTCATAAGCTCGTAATGTGATGGAGAAGGGTATGAGTTCCAGGGAACCCAGTTTCTACCATACTATTTTGGAAATAATGCATGTAGATGCACCTTCATCGATGATACATCGATGAACTGTGATGTTCCATATTTTTACTGGTATTTGAAAAGCGATCAAGGCAGGAAGATGATGTTCTTCGTTGTCAAGATCAAAGGTGATGAGTCGAGTATTGACAGGGTCGACTACCCCTAAGGTGGACAGTAGTGATTTCCACTGCATAGGACAAGTCTGGAGGACTTCCAAGACTGACATGGCAGCCAAGGATTGCGCTAAGTCATCTACCAAGCTATAGTTATGAGCTACCCTAGCCTGGGGGTTGTGGACATTCCTGCTCAAGGGGGTGTAAGGGATGCGTAGTGGTGGTTCGGCGGAAGGGTGAGGTATCACCAACGGGAGTCCTGTCGGTGTAGGGTTTGTCTCTGGAGAGATGGGAATAGACTCAGTGGGGGTATGATACTAACGATTATGGGTTTTTAGAAGGATTTCTTCCTCACTAGTGAGGAGAATTGTACGCTCTGTTGGATTGTTGGGGTTGTGGTATTGGCCCACCTGAGGTGGGGGATGTTGTGTGTCCTGTTGGGTGTTTATCACACCTTGATGTGGAATAGGATTTTGTAGCACAGCAAGAGGGGGTTGTTGTACGTATTGTTGTGGTGCCTGATGAGGGGTAGATTGTGTAGGAGAATGGGGACGAATACCAGAGTCTTTCAACCATTTGAAATCAACGATCTAGGGGCAATGGTGAGTGTAATGACTGAACTCACCACAAAGGGAACAAGGGAAGATAGTTTTAAAATTATTTCACCCTTGGTGTTTGTTACTATTGCCCCCTTGGGGGTTTTGGTTTCCTTGGTTCTGGTTGCCCACAGTGGGTTGGTGTTGTGGGGGTTGATTCCCGCCTTGACCAGGATTGTTGTTATTCATGTTTCGTCCTTTCTTCTTGGAATTGTTCGATGGATGAGTTGGGTTGGTTGTATTCAACTGTTCAAAACTTTGGTATTGTTGAGCAGCAGAAGGTTGAACAAAATTTACTCCCGCATGAGGATGTGGGGGAGCCATGGGTTGTGGAGGACTAGGAAATGGGAAGTATGGATTTTGTGGTGGTACCAATCCATAAGGTACATAGGAGGGTGTCATGCTTTCACTAGTACTATAAGATGATGTTGAGGGAGTACCACTATTTGTGGGAATAGGTGGATGTATGGGAGGCGTCCGTGGTGGTCCATTGATGGGTGGGGGTATAGAAACAGGATATGGCTGTTGATAAGGAGGTGGGGGGTAATAAGGAGTGCCCCCATATGCTGGCGGGTATTGAGGTGTTCCATACATCGGTGGTGGTTGGGGTTGTGGGCCGTGGTGTGTGGTGGCACCTATTAGTCCATCTTTTGAGTGAGACATCCCAGGTTTGTCTTGGCCAAATGGCACAGGTTTTGGAAGATCATGAAGTACTGTGTATAAGTACCCTGACTGTGCATAGATGAGGTCATATTGTTGGGCCTTGCTGATGGCTTTCTCTTTCGATTGAGGGAAGGTGGAAGCTACATCCTTTCCAAGGAGAGAGACAAGTGATCTAAGAAACCAGTCAAGACATTGTTGCTTGGTAGTTTCTGCTTTACACAAACTACGTCGCCTACGCCACTCATGAATGTGGTCAACGATGAGTGTGGCTGAGGTTTCTTTGAATTTAGACAGTAGTTCTAGACCATTGTCATGGCAGATGGGTAATTGGAAGAAGGTCAAGAATGCTTTGGCCAATGACTCAAAGGTCGCGTGGGACCCTGATTTTTCTTCGACATACCATTTAGCCGATGGGCCAGTGAGTGTGCATTGAAATAATTGTAGTCTGATAGAATTATCCATAATGCTATTGGAAGCGCACCATAGATGAAAGGTCATGACATGGTTGGCAATGTCATCCCCTGCCTTCCCTTCAAACTTTGGTATGTTTGAAGGTAGTTTTTTTGGCATTGCAGGCCATGTGGGATCATGCAATATAGGATCATTGGTGAGTTTGGTGAGATCCGGTATGTTGAGAGAGGCCAAATATGGCATCTGTAGTGGGGGGGGGAGGATTATCTCTGGCCATAGTGTGTTGTGAACCTAACCCATGAGGGGGGCTAGGTGGGTTGGTGCTCCCTCCTTGAGAGGAAGTAGGTCCCCCGCTTCCGTGTAAAGGAGAGCGAATGAATGGATGCCCTTGAGAAGTTGACCCAAGTAATGTAGAACCAAGAAAAGTTGATCCTAATATAGTAGCACTCACAGGAGTGTGTGAAGGAGGTGCCAATGAGCGGGCACGACCAGATACTCCCCCTAAGATAGGAGGGAGGTTGAGCAAGCATTGTGAATGATGGGGGTTTTGTGGTTCCCCTATGATGTCAGACTAACTTGTGAATATGTGCAAAAAGTGGTGAGAGAAATATAGAAACAAGAGCCTTTGCGTTGAATGTTTACACAATATATATATCCAAATCAAACTGTAATCAGATGTGCATCATACATAAAATGAGAAAGAAGCATATATATGGGTAAGTGGGTTTTGTCCGTGTGGGGGAATCAAAAGAAAGAAAATGCTCGTGTCCTAGAAGACATAACGTCCTTCCTCTCAAATAGCACTGGACCTTACAATAGTACTCAACAGTGGGGTCTGAAGTCACCAAAAGAGAAACTAGTGAAGGATGAAATAATTGGTTATAATGAGGGGTAAAGGGGGCATATCCCGAAAGAGCTGGTGATATTTTCCAATAGCCACACAAAAACCAATCAAGGTGCGATTACAACCCACACTTTCCACCTGGGTAGATGTCCTAAAGTTGGTCACTAGGTACCTCGGTCAAAGTGCAGCATTTAGATTTTCGGCCTAAGAAATGGATCACGGGCTGGATCCCGTCCAAGAGGTGGGTGCCTCAAGGGGGGACGAACAGAAAAACTGGACCTCAGCCTTCAACCCTTCACAGGTATCTCCCTGCCTTATGGTGATTGGAACACCTGACTTGGAGGATTTTCAGTTCCCTATTTGACAACCTCTATGTTTTGACAATGTTAGAACCAAATAACGGGGAGTTATTTGGATGCGTATCCCTGAAATCCTACCTAGACTAAAAAAATTCTTTTGGCACATCCTATAGAGGAAAACTTAGTGAGTTTTTAGAAATATTTTAGATGTAGTTGTTTTGGGAGGTTGGGGGTGCAAGCCAACCTCGTTGATTAAAAATGGGAGTGGATAGTCTAGTCAAGAAAAGATGGGGTATTTTCGGAATCCCTTTGGAGGAAACTTACTTTGACCTCCACGTTTCAAGAAGAAGCTATGTGAGTGATAAGTGACTTTTGTGTGTGAGTGAAAGT
>JZKD02S1720909.1:478124-489772 GCA_000966675.3 Picea glauca
GATGTAATCTAAGAAAATCTTGAAACTATCCTAGATTGAACATGTGGGCATGTATGGGCCCGTTACAAACCTTTAAACTTCCCTAGTGTTTTGATCTAAGAAAGAAAAAATTCAAGCACTATCCTATCTTTGTGGCAAGTGGGCATGTATGGGCCCATTACAATATTAAGATGTGTTTGAAAAAGAAAACTAAGAGGGGTCCCAAGAAGGGCCGTTGTCCTCTCCTAAAGGTTTTAAACTTTGTTTAAGGGAGATGAAATTGTTTCACAATCTTTTTCTGATTCTCAAGGTTGCTTGAAGGCACGAGAGAAGAGTATACTAAGTGATTGTTACTCAACTTCTAGTACCAATGTAGGTTAGGTGTGATTAAAAATGATTTCTGCCTTATCTTGTGAGTCAAAACAAGCCATCCATGTGGCAAAAAGCAAATAAGGGAAACTGATTTTATCCTCCTAAGTGCCTATGTGTGTTTGACTAACCCCTTTATATGATGAGGGGACTAAGTGTGGTGCTACTTTTAAGACATTCTTGACATCATTTTTAAGAAGGAAAATGGCCTTCCCCATATCCCAACAACTTACAATGTGAAATTTTGCTCAAATGCACGGCCCCTAGTGAAGACAGAGGCACACAGAGCATAGGCGCACGAACAGAGATGAGTTAGAAAGTGCATGCACGTAGAGAAAGGTTGTCACTTAAGTGCATGCACGCATGATGCGCATCTATGGGGTATAATACCCGCGCACTAGTGACAAACGGTCGAGAAAGAAAAATCCAGATGGATTTCTCCCAATTCAACTTGGAATTGGCTGGTTGGCAGGTCGGCTGAGGCCGGTTAGTGCACCTGCAAGTTAATCAAACTAAAAGAAGAGCAAAATAAACCCAAATGAGGTAGGAATTTGATACCTTTCCCCAGTGGAGTCGCCAATCTGTTGTGCCTCTTTCGTCACCTTGGTGAGAAAGTAAGAGGTGCTTGCAAACTCAGTTGGGTCTACTGAGAAGGACAACTGTAGAGGAAAGAGTTAGAGAAAGAAAAACAAAACTATAACTAAGAATTAAACTAATAAAAACTAAAATCATAAGCATAGGGACATAGAGATAACAAGAACACAAAGACCCATGTCACCAATGTTTGAGGCTTGATCTATTGATGAAAACAAAGAACCAAGAAGAAAGGGGACTATGAGTCCCTTCTTCCTCCAAGGGAAGGCTCTTGGACCCTCACTAGTAGCTCTTCTTACAACAAAAAAAAATGAAAATGGTGATGAAAGAACTCCTTGCAAATCCACTCAATGGAGAGATGGATTGCTCAATGAAATGGTGCCAATGTGTTCTTGTCAAGGATGGAGTCCTTAAAACAATATAGGCAGCATAACATTACTTTGAATTCCTTGAGAAAATGAGGTGCATTCATGGCTTTTTATAGCATTGCATTGGGTTATTGTATAACTGCTTTGTAGTGTGAAAAGAGGCCATTTAGGGCATTATTAGGTCTTTGACCAGCCCACCATTCAGATCCAGCCCAGATTTGGAAGTCAAATCAACTTAGGAGCTGAACCATAAGTGGTTGGGAGGCCGACCACATTCATAAATGTGTTGTTTAGGTGTGCGGCTTTTCGTGCTAACAGGCGTGCATCGTGCGTGTATGTGCGCTTTATACATTCTTGTTCCATGCATGTACGTGCACACCCAACTTCTGTAAAGAGCTCTTCAATTTTTCACTACTTTGTATAGTTTTTGACCTTTTTTGAATGCTCTGAGATTAATTGAGGGCCATAAATGACTTCATTACTGTTTGACGATGTTGAGTTCTTGTAGCCATGTGTGGACGAAATTTTAGTGATAACACCCATCCTTGTGGATTCATAGCCCTGGCTCACAGGTGACATACTGTTGAGACTTGGAACAACAATGTTTATGGTTGGGTGGAATGTCCGACATTTGGAGCTAGTTGGTCAATTTTTATTTGAAATGATAAGTGATCTCTATGTTTTCTATGTAATTTATATTTTGTTGTGTGTTTATTATCTCTGAGATGTATTACCATTATGCATGATTGTTGTTATTGTCATGCATGACATTATGGTCATTTATTTTATAGTTTATCATGCTTTTTTATTATTTCATGTGTCGGTAACATTTTTCTTGATTAATAAAGATTGGTAATAGAAATTCAAATTTTCCCAAGAAGGCCAATTTAGAGGTTCTCGACTAGTGGAGACATGACAGTTTGATAATGAGAGTTATTCCACCATTATGTGAATCAAACTGGTGTTTTGGGAATGCCACAAAGAATAAAATGTAATTCGATTCCTAATGAAAGGAACGAATGAAAATTGACTAAGTGTAGACTTGCAGAGAGAGAGTAATGCGAGAATATGGTAATGTAGGATTCTGTGAAAATAAAAAGTGACTAAGTATGGAATTTTAGCATAGCATACTATCCACAGTAAGATGTGCAGATAGAGAGAGTCAATCAAGTTATCGAGGACATGTTGAGGATGTATGTGATGGATAAGCCATCTAAGTGGGAATATTACTTGCATTTGGTTGAGTTTTCCTATAATAATGGGTATCAAGCTTCATTGAATATGATCCCATTTGAAGGTTTTCATGGAAGAAAATGCAATAATCCAATGAGTTAGGACAACCCAACAGATAGAGTGGTACTTGGGCTAAAATTACTCAAGGATATGGAAGATCATATGGTTAAAATTAAATAGAATTTGAAGGAAACACAATATAGACATAAGATTTCTGCAGATAAGAACAAGACATATAGAGAATTTAAAGTGGGAGATCATGTACCTTTGAAAATGAATCCCAAGAAGAGCTCATTGAAGTTGGGCATTTGTACAAAGTTGGCAACCAAATTCTGTGGTCCATTTGATATATTGTATAGAATAGGGCCAGTTGCATACATGCTTGCATTTCTTGCTTCCATGAATGTGCATAATGGATTTCATGTCTCTTTTCTTAAAAAGTATGTACAGGATCCTAACCATGTTATTGATTGGAATTTGATTTAGGTGGAGCAAGAAGGAGACTTTCAGGTCTAGTCGATGTGCATATTGGAAATGAAGGTCAAAGTTCTCTGGAATCAAGCCATAGGATTGATAAAGGTTTAGTGAACCTGCTATGGTCATGAAGATTCCATGCAAGCAGAGTACTCATGACGTTTTGAAGAATTTTGAATTTTTTTATTTTATGTCTTGTATATGCACTGGGGACAATGCCAAAATAAGGGGGGAAAGAATGTAATACCCTGATTTTGAATTCCCCAATTCATAGTGTATTTTGGAAATATGATACTTAGATTTGTGAGCCGATATGTTAAGGTCAGAGTGCCTAGAAATGTAATTCTTAGAATATTCTTAATAGAATACATCGTTATCTACAAAACAGAGAAGGACAAAGATAGGGGACTATGATTCCATGAGAGAGGGGGATAAATGAGATAAGTCTTTTATTATTATTTTTATTTACCCATCTTGGTATTAGTTGGTAAAAGTGGTTACATGAGCATCTTTAGGAATTCCATGTGGTTATTTATTTCATGTAATTATATAAAACCCACTTTTGGGATGTTTGGGGATTACTTGTTCATCGTTACTCATTTTCCATTCCTCATTTATTCTTTCTCTTGGTCTTGTTATGGAAACCAAATTAAGGGGAGAGAGGAGCCATTGCTTGTTGGATGCAAGAAATTATTGATTATTCCAGGAGGGAATGGATACTCGTGTGCATGATAATAATGGAATTTGAGAGAGAATTGTCCACAAATAAGAATCCTTGGAGTTTCCAGCATTGAGATTCCTGACCAGTAGCACTAGAGTCCTAGAAAGAAGTGAAACGACCTGAGGGATTGCATTGTAGATAAAGGGTTCCATTTCTTTGGGTTATGAAAGATGAAGGGGAAGAGAGCTAGTAAACTAGGATTGTTTTGTGGTTGGGAAAACAATGAGATATTGATAGTTGATTGTGTGTTAGAGATGGCCTAGGACCTATCGTTGTGGATTCATATCCCTAACTTAGGGGTGTCCTACTATTGATATTTGGAACACCAATTCCTATGGTTGGGTGGAATGTCCGACATCTGGAGCCAGTTGGTGAATTTTTGTTTGAAAAGATAAGTGATCTCTATGTTTTCTATGTAATTTATATTCTTCTATGTGTTTATTATCTCTAAGATTTATTTACATTATGCATTCTTTTTTTTATTGTCGTGCATGAAATGTTGGTCATTTATTTTATATTTTATCATGCGTCTTGATTATTGCATGTGTTGGTAACATGTTTCTTGATTAATAAAGATTGGTGATAGAAATTCAAATTTTCCCAAGAAGGAAAATTTAGATGTACTTGACTAGTGGGTACATGAGAGTTTGATAATGAGAGTTATTCCACCATGACCTGAAACAAAATGGTGGTCTGGGAACACCACAATGAATAAAATGTAATTTGAGTCCCAATGAAAGGAAAGAATGAAAATCGACTAACTGTAGACTTGCAGAGAGAGAGTAATGTGGGAATAGGGTAATGTAGGATTCTGTGAAAATAAAAAGTGGCTAAGTATGTAGAGTTGTAGGATTGCAAGGATATGAAGGGACTTCTGGCAACCTACATTTGCAAAAATGGCTAAGTATGGGATGTCAAAAATATCACTAAGTACCACCAAGGAACTAAAACACTGATCACAGAAACTTGATAAACATTCAGCTCCAACTATGGGACAATATCCCTCTAAAGGTTCTTGAGAATCCAAAGAGCCTTGTACATTAGGTAGTGGAGTCAAAATAAAAATAAATTAATCTTCTAAAGGAAAGAAAAATGGATAATGAGGGTGAAATATACAGTGGAGATATACAAAGTGGGAAAAGAAAAGGAAAAAGGGATATCTACAATGGTGATAGGGAATTAGATAAAGAAATGATTGAGATATTACTCATTCATAGGAAATGTCTAGACTATTCCATTAATATATTCTAGTATATAAGAATTGAAATAAAAAAAAAAAATCAATTTTACGTGTTCCAATCTGGATATCTTCAAACTTAGTATGAAGAGATAACTTTTCCTTTTCTTTTGATCCGGATTATTTTCAGCACGAAATGAGATCGAAGATATAATAAATAAACGCACAAAGATATCACAGATATTCAATAATATAACAGAAATATATCAGAGATGCAACCATAAACATAGATATACAATAATACATGATTTCTATTAATGAAATAAATGTATAGAGACTGTAAAATATAGAGTGAAAGACTCGATAGAATGGTGGCAGCTTATCTCTGAGAAGAGATGTGACGGCTACTCGCATTCACAAGAACATGATTACAATGAGGCTCTTAAGGCCCTTTTACAATAAAAAGGAATGCCAAAATTCCTAGACATATAAAAACCTAACCCTAGGAGATGAAGCACCAAAAGTCATGTGGGCCTTGTTTGGGTAAGTTAGTACATCAACTTCTCGGGGTCGTAACTTTTGCATACGATCTCTGCTTTAGGTGTATGATAGATCGTTGGAAAGTTATCATCAAGGATATTAATTTTTGGGTCTCAATCATGCCTTTGGATATCATTGAAAACCTCTATCTGAAAAAACCATCATTTGGGCCCTCAAAATGGCCCCGAAAGTTAAAAATTGCTAAAAATAGTAAATTGCCAAATTTGCTAGAAAACTGTTTTGAGCCAGACGAAAAAGGTGGGTGGACATCGATATCCACCTGGATCAATCCTCCCCTCTTAGGAATCAATGTTCTCCATTTTTTTGAGTTCTCGAGGGAGAGGAAAAATCATTTGTTGAATCTGCATCTTGGTGAGTTGTTTGCCTTTCTAGAGATGTCGCGCTACTCAGTTTGTGGAAGTTTGTCACGAACTTGTTGAGGTTGAGGTTTTTCAAAAAGTTGGGCTACATGAGAGGATGGTGTGCAAAAGGAGTATTTTTGCTTTGCTGCAAATTTTTTGACCTGCTTCTGTTGGATAAAAGGTGCTTGGGGCGACGCTGTAGTGGTTGCAGTGTCCTTCTATTCCCATTTTGAATAGATTGTGAAGAAGATGAATTTTGCAGTATGAGATACTACCTTGTGACACTTTTTAGGTGGAACAGTAGTTGGAACTACCTCTGGTATTCTATAGATATGACTCCCTAGAGAAACAATGACACTACGGGGTCTAGACTCATAAACAACGTGGCACTTCCACATATATGGTTGACCCAAGAGAACATCATAGACATCTAGTGGGGCAACATCACATAATACCTCATCCTTGAAGGGTTGGATGCCATATGACAATCGATATTGTTGGCTGACACGAAGATCTCATCCTTGGCAAAGCCACCCAATGTTGTATGGTTGCAGGTGTGGTGTTGTTGACAATCCCAACTGTTTGACAACCTCTGCTGAGATGAGGTTCTTCTGGCTTTTGCTATCAATAATAAAATGCAATGGGGTCCCCTTCACCCACATCTGTGAATGAAAAAAGTGCCCCCCCTCTTAAGGATCTGTTGGTTATTCTGGTTGAATTATTGCGGCCACAGCAATAGCAGTGGGGTTTGCATCAATGATCTGTCCTTTACCAGTATTTTCAGAATCTAATTCTGAATCAGAGTTTGGCTTCTTGTCTTTGATCTCGACCACCAATGACTATTTTTAGTGACATTCATCGGTGTTGTTCCAGGGGATTTTGTGGAAATCGCACCATTTTTTGGTGTCCTTCTTTTTCTTCCTATGGCCCTTCTTTTCGTGTGGCTTGGACTGGTTTTCAGGAGACTATTTGTTAGGGACATCTTTGTCATACTTTGGTTGTTGCAGATTTGTAGAACCAAAATCCCATTTGTTATGGTGCTTAAATTTCTCCTTGAATTTAACAACATATCAATAGGCAGCACTGAGTGATGAGATGTCCAAAAAATCCATTTCAATTTGGATGTATCTGTGTAGAGCCCCATGGTATTTCAGAACCAAATGTCATTCAGAGTCTTTGATGCCCATCCTGGTGCACAAGGTATGGAAGGTATTGGTGAACTCCATAATTTCTTGGCTAGTCTCTTGCCGTAGCATGGTCCATCTCATGTGTTGGTCCTCATAGTTGCCAATAGGGTAATATTGATCCTTTACGACATCCACAAAAAAAATCCCAAGTGGGATCAGCCCCATATATTTCAGAATCCTCTATGGAACCTTGCTCCCAATAAGTTTCCCACCAATGTTTGACATGGGGGAGAGATTTAAAGAGTGCGAAGGTGATCTTTTCTTTGTCGAAAAATTTGTGAACAGAGAAATAACCTTCTAGCAAATTTAACCATTTGTTTAGGGCTTCTGCATCTATCTATCCTTGAAATATAGGATTATCAAAATTAAATTGTACCTTGAAAGGTGAGGTTCCTCCAAAGTGGTTTCTTGATGAATATGCACTTGTTTCTATTGGTAGGCATTGAAAGATGTGGGAAAAATTATCCATTATTTCATCCCTCTATCGGGTGAGAGCATGCTCAAGCAACAGTCTGATAGGATCGTGCTCTTTGTCATTTTTCTTTTCTTCTGCCATTGAGGGTTTATTGGGCATCCAAGAGTGATTTTACTCAAGAGAGACAAGCTCAAGACCCAACTTTCTATACTCATACCTCGTCGGGGACATGCACTGATAAAAATGACCAAGAACGGCCTGCTCTGATACCACTGATCCGGATTATTTTCGGCACGAAATGAGATCGGAGATATAATAAAGAAATGCACAGAGATATCATAGATATTCAATAATATAATAAAAATATATCATAGATGCAACCATAAACACATACATACAATAATACACAATTTCTATTAATGAAATACATGTAGAGAGACTGCAAAATACAGAGTGAAAGACTCGATACAATGGTGGTAGCTTATCTCTAAGAAGAGATGTGACGGCTACTCGCATTCACAAGAAGATGATTACAATGAGGCTCTGAAGGAATTTTTACAATAAACAGGAATGCCAAAATTCCTATACATCCAAAAACCTAACCCTAGGAGATGAAGCACCAAAAGTCATGTGGGCCCCGTTTGGGTATGTTAGTACATCAATTTCCCAGGGTTGTAACTTTTGCATACGATCTCCGTTTTAGGCGTATGATAGCTCGTTGGAAAGGTATCATAGAGGAGATTCATTTTGGGGGATCAATCATGCCTTTGACTATCATTTAGAACCTCAATCTTGAAAAACCTTCATTTGGGCCCTTAAAATGGCCTTGGAAGTTAAAAACTGCTAAAAATAGTAAATTGCCAAATTTGCCAGAAAATTGTTTTGAGCCAGTTAGAAAAGGTGGGTGGCCACCAAGACCTACCTAGATCAATCCTCGCTCCTCAGAAAGAAATGGTTTCCATTGCGTTGAGTTCCAGGGGGAAAGAAAAAAGCGTTTGTTGAATCTGCATCTTGCTAAGCTGCTTGCCTTTATGGAGATGTTGCGCTGCTCAGTTTGTGGAAGTCTGCCACGAACCTGTTGAGGCTAAGAATGTTTAACAAGTTGGGCTACATGAGAGGACAGTGTGTAGAAGGAATATTTTTTCTTTTCTGCAACCTTGTCGACCTACTTCTGTTGGATAGAAGGTGCTTGGGACGAAGCTGTAGTGGTTATAGTGTCCTTCTATTCCCATTTTGAACATATTGTGAAGAAGCTAAATTTTGCAGTATGAGATACTACCTTGCGGCACTTTTTAGGTGGAACAGTAGTTGGAACTACCTCTAGTATTCTGTAGAGATGATGCCCTAGAGAAACAATGACACTGTAGGGTCGAGACTCATAAACAGTGTGGCACTTCCACATAGATGGTTGGCCTAAGAGAACATCACAGACATCTAGTGGGGAAACATCACATAATACCTCATCCTTAAAGGGTTGGATGCCATATGACAATCGACATTACTGGCTGACACAAAGATCTTGTCCTTGGCAAAGCCACCCAATGTTGTATGGTTGCGGGTGTGGTGTTGTCAACAATCCCAACTATTTGATGGCCTCTACTGAGATGAGGTTCTTCTGGCTTCCACTATCAACAATAAAATTCAGCGGGGTTCCCTTCACCCACATCTGTGAATGAAAAAGGTGCTCCTCCTCTTCAGGATCTATTGGTTCTTCTAGTTGAATTGTTGTGGTCACGACAATAGCAGTGGGGTTTGCGTGAATGATCTGTACTTTACCAGTATTTTCAGAATTAGATTTTGAGTCAGGGTTAAGCTCCTTGTCTTTCATCAACCATTTTCCAGGGGATTTTGTGGAAATCAAACCATTTTCTAGTGTCCTTCTTTGTCTTCCCGTGACCCTTCTTTTCATGTGGCTTGGACTGGTTTTCAGGAGACTGTTTGTTAGGGACGTCTTTGTCATACTTTGGTTGTTGCGTATTTGCAGAACCAAAATCCCGTTTGTTCTGGTGCTTAAATTTCTGCTCGATTTTAATAGCATATCGATAGGCAGCACCGAGTGATGAGATGTCCAAAAAATCCATTTTAGTTTGGATGTATCTGTGTAGAACCCCATGTTATTTCAGAACCAAATGTCATTCAAAGTCTTTGATACCCAACTTGGTGCACAAGGTATGGAAGGTATTGGTGAACTACGAAACTTCTTGGCCCCCCTCTTACTGTAGTGTGGTCCATCTCATGTACTAGTCCTCATAGTTTCCAATAGGGTAATATTGTTCATTTACCGCATCCAAAAAAAAATCCCAAGTGGGATCGACCCCATATATTTCAGACTCCTCTGTTGTAGGGACCAAATTAATTTAAGTCTATTAAATCCATAAATTGAAACAGTAAACTTCTACTTCTACACAGAAAACTCAATAATTTCTTTTAATTCAACATATAAGCATGTTAAATTAATTAATGAACAACAATTTCATAACACAATAAGAATTACTTAACAGAATAATACAAATTTACCTCATCCTGATGTTAATTTCTCTGTTGACTCGATTGTCCAGCCCGCTGCTTTGCTGTTGCCTGATGCACTGACCAACTCTAACCAAACTGACTAACCTCCCAGCTAGCTAGGAGCAGCCTGTCTATCTCCCTAGCTCTAGGAAACCAAAAGGAATCCTAGCCCCTATGCCCAAAACCCCTAGCAACCCGGTGCCCCCTGCAATGATACTCAAAGACTGCATAACTCCACCACAGAACCAAAAAAGCCAAGCCAAGAAACCAGAACTCTCATCTCCCTCCAAAATTCTTCCCCACAAAATGATGATCCCCCTTCCCATAAGACTCCTCCCATCATATCCCTCCTTCACTGACTCTTTCCCCCTCATGAATTACCTTATCCCTTTATTCATTATCTTATCCTCTTATTTAATGTCTTATCCTTTTATTTAATGTTTCTTATCCTTTTATTTAATGTTTCTTATCTCCTCCGTATACGTAAGTCTTAAATAAATTAAATTATTAACCCATTTAACTTATTACCCATGTCATTGAATGTGATATGTAATTAATTAATCAAAAGTTATAAACAATTAATTAATAAATCAATATTTAATTAATATTATTAATGCTAATCAATATTTAATTAAAACCATATTAGAACAATTAATTATCAAATTAATTATAATTAATAATCCCTATACATCTATTTAAGTAGGGTTGTTACATACACCCACCCTTCAGGAAACTGCGTCCCGAAGTTAAGATATCTCATGGTACAAAGGAAAAGAAGCATGGTTCACACATTCATAACAATTAACCGACATTATTAGTAAGTAAGTCAAGAAAACTCTTACATACTAGTGTGCATGTACAAGAAATGCATGTGTAGCTAGAACATACAAGTCTCATGCATGTACTAATAATTAATAACTATCACCCTTTAGTAATTTATGTATGCATCTAATCCAATCAACAAGACTAGTCTTTTATAAAAGACAACAACCAATCAATTGTTTGAGAAATCCTTTAATTACAATTATCCGTTTCAAAAATTTTATTTAGACAACTGTGGTTTAGTTACGAAATTATGAATATTCATATATACACATTTTCTTTTTAGAAGGGAAAACATTAAATTCCACCAGAAGACAAATCTCCATACTTTCTCAACTATTTCTACTCGTCCTTCCTCCATAAATTACTTCCATCTCCATTCCTATCCTTCATCTGCTGGACTATGTTGGAGCATCAACTATATTGACCTAACTCAAAATAGAACCCATAAGCATAAGTGTCGCTATCTCGACCAAGCTTCCCCAGTAGGAAACTGACAGTCATCATCACACGCCTTGGGGAGCATGAGCTAACACCGTCCTCCCATGAATTCAGGTTTCGGAGGACACATGGTGGGAAATGCCTCCACCCCTCCTAATCAGAACTAGGGTCCACACCCTACAATGGAATATATAGTGGCACCATGTTGTTAGGGGTTTTGTCATCATTTATTTGGTTTTGGGCAGTCTTATCACCTGAAATCCTGCACTGGTCCACATATCATAGCAATGCATCCAAGCCAATATAATTTTACATAGAAATATTTGTACCATAATGTTTCTCAGCTAGTGATCATGATATCCACTTTCATCATCATTATCCCTTGGCTATTTCATAGCCCATAACCTGCAGATTAGTTTGTAACACAAACTCATACATTTCTATGCATTATCATCATG